>JAJPUD010000001.1:641384-711582 GCA_023553655.1 Myrmecobius fasciatus
CTCTCTCTCTCTCTCTCTCTTTCTCTCTCTCTCTCTCTCTTTCTCTCTCTCTCTCTTTCTCTCTCTCTCTCTCTCTCTCCCCCCCCTTTCACTGAAGCAATGCGGTTAAGTAACTTGCTCAAAGTCACACAGCTAGGAAGTGTTAAGTATCTGAGACCACATTTGAACTCAGTTCCTCCTGACTTCAGGGCTGGTGAAGTCAGCTCCATTTATTCATCTCTTAATATGAACTAGGTGGGGTGAAGACACACAAAACTTTAAGAGAACTTCTCTGTGAATATCCACAATATAAATTAGGATATAATGAAAACTCAGGAGAAATACAGAGGAGCTTCAGGAATTCAGAAGAAGGACTTATCATCCTCTGATTGGAGCAAGGTGGTGGAAGAGAAGATTGTTTGATATAACATAGAGGAAGAGGAAGAGAAACCAGAGGAAGTCAGAGTAGATTGCAAAATGATGGAACCCAAGGTCCAGGATTAAGAAAATATGATATTAGTTTGGGGAACTATAAATTTCCCAATTTGTCTATAGGATAGAATATGTGAAATGTACCAAGAACAAGAATCTAGCACAAGAGAAGGGTTAAATTAGATGATCCTGAAAGTATCTTCATGCTTTAGATTTGGCGGTTTTTGAACAATGGGGGACTAAATATGAAGATGAGCACCTAGAAGAGTAGAAGGGGTTAGGACCAATTAGTAAAATAAATCCTAGATCTGAGGGCTAGATTCTGTCAAATTCATTTACTCTCTACTCCTTTTCTATCCTAAATTTCAGGTTAGTGATTATATTCTCAGTGGGTAGGCACTCTACTAAATACATTTCTACTCAGTGTTTGAGCCCATGAGATATGTACATCTAATCATTTATGTTGTCAGTTAAGCAGTAGGAGCCATATCTCCTTTGTGTTCTCAATAATCTGGTGCAGATGGTTAGCAGGGTTTTACATTTACAAATCACATTAATGACTTCTTAATGTAATAAAGAAAAGCTAGGCATTAGATGAGGCTCATAATAATTTACCCATGGAGATAAATATCTAGAATTCTAAAATGTCAGAGCTGGAAGGGACCTTAGAACAAAAAATGTCAGAGCTAGAGGGGATCTTAGAACAGAGAATTTCGGAGCTGGGAGAGGATTTAGAACACAGCATATCGGAACCGAGAGCAACCTTAGAACACAAAATATCAGAGCTGGAAGGGCTTTAGAACATGGGATGTCAGAGCTGAGAAGAACCTTAGAATTCAGAGCTGGAATGTCAGAGGTGGAAGGGAACTTGGAACATAGAATGTCAGAGTTGGAAGGGAATTGGAACACACAATATCAGAACTGAGAGGGACATTAGGATACAGAATGTCAGAGCTAGGAGAAACCTTTAAACACAAGATATCAGAAATGGAAGGGAGATTAGAACACAGAATGTCAGAAATGGGAAGGAACTTAGAACACAGAATGTTAGATGTGGGAGGGACATTATAACCCACAATGTCAGAACTAGGAGGGACATTAGAACAGAGAATATCAGAACTGAGAGGAACCTTAGAACACAGAATGTCAGAGTTGGAAGGAACTTAGAACAGAGAATTTCAGAAATGGAAGGGATCCTAGAATATATCATGTAAGAACTAAAAGGGACCTCAGCACAATGAATGTTAATGATAGGAGAAACCCCAGAACACAAAGTATCAGAGCTGGAAGGGCCTTAGAACATGGGATGTCAGAGTGGGGAGGGTGCTTATAGATTCCTCCTTTCATCATTTAGGATTTCCTCATTTAAGAAACTTGGATTCAGAGCTGAAGGAATTTGTTCAAGGTCACAGGACTCATTAGTAAGGGAGGCAGAGATAGAATTCAGGTCTCCAGACACTCAGTCCAGGCAACTGCCATATCAGATAGCTTTCCATTCCAGGCAATAAGCCTTAGCTATTATAGTTGAGTCTGAATTTCTGACCTGACATCCAAAGTGTCAGGGAGAATATCCCCAGATTTTAGATAAATGGGGGTGGGATAATTTGACTCCCTTCACTCTTAGTTGCGTTTCCCTTCCTTGTTTTAGATGGAATATTATTGTTGATATTTATGGAGCAGGAACTCATTCATTCATTCATCATTTATTAAGCACTGAGGTCACAGCTCTAGGTATGTTAGACACTGTGGGGTGCACAAGTAATGCCTTCAAGCAACTTCTGGGTTAATAGAGGAAATGGCATACCAGAAAACACAGAATAAAATTAGGATGTGGCAAGTGGGTAAGGAGTGCAAAATAGTGTAAGACTGAAACAGGGGACATCACTTTGGTTAGGGGGAACAAGAAAGGAAGGGTTTCCAGGAAAGTTGCAACTGGGTCTTATAAAATTAATAGGAATTAGAAAAGTGGAAATGTGTGTATATGTGTGTCTATGTATATATGTGCAAGTATGTGTGTGTTCAGAATTCTAGTCATGGAAGATAGCGAATTCTTATTTATATGAATGTAATAATCATTGCCATTCTCAACATTGACAATTCTTAAGAAATCAGACTCTATAGGAAGACTTCATCAGGAAACTGGCTTTTGGAAAGACTTTAGTACCCTAAGAATGGTGTCTTTTATGTGTGGTCTAAAGGAAGTCAATCATCTAAAAGCTGATTCTCTTCTCTATTTCTCTTAAATATCCCCAAGCAATCTCCTTTCCTTTGTGGTCAGCCAGAATTAAATGCCTGCTTTCCTGTTGGCCAGGGCCCCTATTCTATAACCTTTGTCACTCCCTAGAAATAATGATTCCCACTCAAGCTCATTGTATAAACTGAAAAGGGGCTGAGGAAATTTAAAAGAAATAATTTGCAGTAAGATTTTGGCTTATTTTCACTTAGTTGTCTCTGGCAGCTCAGTGAATAGTGTAGACTCAGAGTAAGGAACACCCGAGTCAAAATCTGGCCTCAGACATTGTCTTCTTGTGTGACCATGAGTAAATCATTTAATCTCTATCTGCCTCAGTTTCCTCATCTGTAAAATGGAAGTAATAGTACCTCCCTCCCTATTTTTATAAAGCTTTTTAGCAAACTAGAAATTGCTGTAGAAATACTAGCTATTTGTACCCTTATCACCTTGTCCTCTTGCCAAACTAATGATCAACAAGTCTAAGCTTTCTGACTTTCATGCCTTTATTTGCACTAATTTTTTAACATCCAATCAATAATCAATTTACATTTGTGAATCATTTATTATGTGCAAAGTTTACTATTGGACACAAAGGGAAATACAAAGCCCAGTAGGCTCACAATCCCCATCTTCAAAGATAATTCTTCTTCTTTTTTTTTTTTTTGGTGGAGGGAGGGGATTTTGTGATATAATTAATTTAAGGAACTACCCAGGAAGAGCCTCTTTGTACCAATGGAGATCAGCACCTGAGTAGCAACTTTGATTCTTAAAGAATTACCTGGGGCCCTGAGAGTTTGTGTCTGGACTAAAGAGTAATAGCATGTTCTTCCCTTTTTACAAACATCAAGAAGCTCCATGTTGCCTCCATCCCAATCTGAGGAATTGGAGGAAGGCTTTGAAATGAATGTTAAAATAAACAAATAAATGAAAGAAAATGAATAATTTAGCCACATTGTTACAAGAATTATTGGCAATAATCATTGTGATAATAACAAAGTCTCCTTTGGAAATATTCTTATAACCTGTGGAGCCATCAAAGTCTAGTGCACATTTAGGTCATATAGCTAGAAAGTGTCTGGGGCAGATTTTGAACTCAGATCTTAATGACTTCAATTGGAACATTATTCACTCCGCCACCTTGCTGCTAATCTTATAACAAGTGAATTTCAAAGATTTCATATCTCTTCCTCATTTGGAAAACCCTAATTCCTATATTGAATTTGATTGATCCTTAGAAATGGCAGAGCCTTACTATACTGTTTATGATACCAATAACATTGTTCATCACTAATAATCATTCATGTTTACATGATGCTTGACTATTTAAAATACTTTCATTTCCATTTTATCATTTGATCTTCACAACAATCTTGTAATACAGGAAATATGTCATTATGCCCATTTTTACAGATGAATAAATTGGGGCTCAACAAGATTAAGGATCACTTAGGTCTCTTTCAGCAAAAGAATTAACTCTTTCTTCCCTTAAATCATCATAAAACTGCCTTTTTCAGATTTCCTTTACTTCTTAGTCCCACTTCTAGTGAGAAGAGAATAGGTATCAATTTTTTAAAATATCTGAGATTTTAAAAAAGGGGGGGGGAGTTTCAATAGCCCTTTATATTTACAAAGGACTTTCCTTACAACAACCCCATGGAGCAGGGAGAATAAACATCATTATTCCCATTTTAGAGCTGAGAAGTACCCATGTCACATGAAAGGTTTCACGAACACCATAAGGGGCTGACTTTAGAGTAAGGATTAACTGGGTTCAAGTGTTGCTTTTGATATATACTGACTATGTCATCTTGGACAGGTCACTTGATTTCTCAATGCCCAGAGTTGTAAAATTACTGACAATCTGATTTGTAAAGGGAGTTTCCTCACCAGGGAATTCTTTATACCCATCAAATTACAGGTCCAGATTAATAATTATATTGATTGTTTATCTTTTGTTTTCAAAAAGGACTAATGATTTTACAGGGATGTCTTGACTTTAGTGTAATTTGTATTTAAATGAAACAGAATTGCACAAAGTCTTTGTCCTCATTCTTTCTTCCAGTTATCAAAATTCAGTGGCAAGATGAAAGGCAAGATGATTGCTGATGTTCTGGGACTCACTGAATGATCTTGGTGTACTAATGGATATCAGCACCTGAGCAGCAACTTTGATTCTTAAAGAATTGCCTGGGGCCCTGAGAGTTTGTGACTGGAGCCATAACATGTCCTTCCCTTTTTACAGGTGTCAAGAAGCTCCGTGTTGCCTCCATCCCAATTTGAGGACCAAGCTGTAAGAACTCTATAGCACCTGCTTCAACTGTCTTCATGACCATTGGAGTAAATTATTCTCATCACCTAAGTTTTCATATATTCGGGTAGACATTTCCCAATATCACTGATGGGTTTGAAGCCTGTCAGTTACCCTCAATCTGGCTTAGCTCCCATTTTCTCTATCTGTTTTTACCAGGATACAGCTACTGTGCATTATAGCTTCTTGGAGCCATGGGTAAAATTTGAGTAGTAGGTGGACATCAAAGATAGATGAGCAATCCTAAAAAGGGTTTGACAAGCCTTCCCACCGGGTGCTAGTCCTCCTTGAATACCCTATAAACCCCAATAATAATAATCCATATATATACATGTGTATATAGATAGATATAATACACATCTATATCTATCTATCTATCTATATAACACACACAAAGCATAGTGAAAAGGCTAGAGCATGTTAAATATGTCTATATTGGAAAACATGTTTAAGATGTCAACAACATAATAATGTCAAATAGATTCATTATAAAATATGAAAAATATTTTTCAGAGAAACAATCTAAAGCCTTATGAGTCTGCCTACCTTAAATCCATTATCAATATGGCTTCCAAATTTAAGAGGGAATCAATCTAACATATTAATCATTTGAAATATATAAACGCCACCCAAAACACAGCAAACAGCTCCTTCAGTCTATATAATCTTCCCCCAATTATGTCATAATATCATCGAGACTCCAGATTTGCATACACCAAAAAATATGAATCTGAAAGCTTTGATTTTGAGTCTAGAGGTCACATTGAGGCAATATATGAAGAAAAGACACATAAGACAATAATCTATAATGGAAATGGTCTGACATCACAGATTGAACTGCTGTCCACAATCACCCAAACAACAAGGATCCCTAAAAGCTTAACAATATTTTTTTAAAAGTTACCATAGCAAATATGTATAATATCCAAGCTGGGTGGTACAAAAGACTTTTAAATTGATGGGACCTAATAGAGGAATTATGTGGAAATAATATTGTTCGTATTGTTCTATGGATTACCAAAATTCGATTGATTGTTTCATTGAGGGACAGAAGATGAGCTTACATCTCAATACCTTTATTCAATTATAAGAAACCGTTATTTTGTACCTTTGCAGTAGTCTATAGAAAACTGAATATGAAAAAAAAATAGTTTTAACAGGATAGTGATTTGTCCAAGGATTATTTCTCTCTGATCCCCTTTGAAAAAGATGAGAACAAAGTGATAATATTAGCAATAACAGAATTTAACAAATAAATGGTGCTGGAATGCAGCCATCATCATAGATAAAACTGTTGCCTGCCATCTCCTGGAGAGAACACTGATCCACTTAAAATTTAGACATAATGTTTTTGAAAAGTTTTGTCACAGACAAGATTAGAAGGGAAGCAATAAATTGGAAAAATATTTTTACATTTAAGGGTTCTGATAAAGGCCTCATTTCTAAAATATATAGGGAATTGACTCAAATTTATAAGAATTCAAGCCATTCTCCAATTGATAAATAGTCAAAGGATGTGAACAGACAATTTTCAGATGAAGAAATTGAAACCATTTCTAATCATATGAAAAGATGCTCTAAATCATTGTTGATCAGAGAAATACAAATTAAGACAACTCTGAGATACCATCAAGCACTTCTCAGATTGGTTAAGATAAGAGGAAAAGATAATGATGAATGTTGGAGGGGATGTGGGAAAACTGGGACACTAAAGCATTGCTGGTGGAGTTGTGAACTGATCCAACCATTCTGGAGAGCAATTCGGAACTATGCCCAAAGAGTTATCAAACATTGACCCAGCAGTGTTTCTACTGTACTTATATCCCAAAGAGATCTTAAAGGAGGGAAAGGAACCCAAAGGTGCAAAGATGTTTGTGGCAGCCCTTTTTGTAGTGGCAAGAAACTGGAAACTGAATGGATGCCCATGAATTGGAGAATGGCTGAATAAATTATGGTATATGAATGTTATTGAATATTATTGTTCTATAAGAAATGACCAGCAGGATGATTTCAGGGAGGCCTGGAGAAACTTGCATGAACTGATGCTAAGTGAAATGACAGAACCAGGAGATCATTGTACACAGCAACAAGAAGACTATACAATGATCATTTCTGATGGACATGGCTCTCTTCAACAATGAAATGATTCTGACCAGTTCTAATACTCTTGTGATGAAGAAAGCCATTTATACCCAGAGAGAGGACTGTGGGAACTGAGTGTGGATCACAACATAGCATTTTCACTCTTTCTGTTGTTGTTGGGTTTTTTGCTTGCATTTTATTTTCTTTCTCATTTTTTTCCTGTTTGATCTGATTTTTATTGTGCAGCAAGATAATTGTATAAATATGTATGCATATATTAGATTTAGCGTATACTTCTACCATGTCTAACATATATTGGATTCCTTGCCATCTAGGGAAGGGGGGGAAGGGGAGAGAAAACTGGAACACAAGGTTTTGGAAGGGTTAATGTTGAAAAATTATCCATGCATATGTTTTGAAAATAAAAAAGCTTTCATAAAAAAAGAAAGATTTTGTCACATCCAAATACTTTTAACTTTCTGACTACATGGACTTAGAAGCTTTCCACATAATGATCTAACAGAAAGAATCAAAATCACAGGATAAGACAAAGTCCAAAATACACTCATCATCTTATCTGCTATTGGAGTTTGCCTAAAGAAGCTTTTGGTGGAACCAGAAAAGAAGCAGCTTGCACCACTTTTCTCAAATTACAAGAATAAATCATTTTATGCTCCTGCACAATAATTTCCAGAGCATTTATATAAGGGAGAAAACCCTAAAGGTAAGACTGTGTGTTTCCCCATCACTGAACTCTATCATCTGAACTCTATCAAATATAAAATAAGAAAAATAAGGATGACAATTAAGAAAACAACTTTCATTTCTGTAGCATGAAGTACTGTTCCTTCAGCAATTCTCTGTGAAATGAGTAATATATTAGTATTCTTATCTCGCAAGTAAACACATTAATATTAAGTGACTTTTTCAGGTAGTGTAGTTTATAATCATTAGAATTTGGACTTCTGACCCTAAGACCCCTGCTCTTTCAAGCACATTCCATTGCCTAAATGCCTCATTTTAGACACAGGGAAACTGAGGCATGGAAAAAGGAAATGATTTGCATCAAATAATATGGAAAATTAATGGGAGAATCAGGGCTTGACTCCATATTTCTTGGCTCTCAGGTCAATCTTCTTTCCACAATACCATGTTGTTTCACCTTCTATTTCCTCATAAAGAATTTCATAATTATAACCTTAAAAGCTCTAGCAAAAGTGGCTAGAAGGTAGAATTTGGAACAAAGAGTGAGAACCTCTGGTTTGGATAGTCCATGCATCATTCTGACTCTGTTTTAAACATTTAAATGTCATTGCTTAGTCATAAGAGGCACATGACTCTTATCAAGGCTCATGGAGCTTCCAGTATGAGCATTTGGTCTTCTGTCATTTCCTATGGGAGGGAGCTAAACACAGGGGTGACAAGGGCACATCTATTTTGGACCCCCATTTCCAAGCTCCTTGATATCATTTAAAATCAGCTGGCATGAACAGAAGCCTTTGAGTTTCTTTCATGTAAATGGCCGAGTGCGGCTATCAATGAAAGACAGTCTTAGGAGAGCGGAAGTCCGCACCAATAGCTTCTCAATCAGCTTTGGCATATGTATACATTATGCTGTTTGATCTTGCTGGATCCTGTATTTAGATAATATAATACATTCCTGTTATCTTTCTCCATGGTAGAGGGGACCATGAGCAGATAGCCAATGGGGCAAGATAAAATTAGCACCTCTTTGCTGGAAGATAAACATTTTCTGCAGGAAAAACGTTGATTACAATGTCAAAGCCAATGGCAGGGATATTATGGATAGAGTTCCCCTTTGAGTTTTAATTCCTATTTATAATAAAAGGAAATAGCATTGGTCTGACATAGGGTGATGGTGGAAATGTATTAGCTCAGCTTAGTAAAGGGAGGGTAATGTAGTGGAATATGGGCTGGCCCAGGAATTGGGAAACCTGGACCTAAGTCCATTTCCTTTAAATATCTGGATGACTTTGATCCATTCACTTCCCTTCTCTGGACAATAGTATTCTATAACATGGCATTTAGCCTTAGATGATTTCTAAAGGCTCTTTTGATTTTCTTTTCTTTTCTTTTTTTTTTGAAGGTATCTTTCATCTCTGGTCTATTCGATTTTATGTTATCTAATGAGCCCATGATTGTAATTTCTCTTGAAACTGTGGTCAATGGCTCAGATCAAAAACTAGAAGGAAGACCAATGAAAGAGGTACATGTTAGACAAGATTTAAAGAAAGATCTTTGAATCACAACATATTGTAGAGGACTTTATATAATATATAAATATTTTATATAATATAATATAATATATAATATTTTGGTATTATCTAAACTTTTAATTAGTTGCTTTTTATTAGGGAATTCCTAAAAGGTAGTTCTTGCTCTGGCTTTCTAATCCCTATGAGATCTAGCTCCAGTCTTTTCAATATTATTTTCCTGATTCCCCTGTACACCACTCTGGACCAGATTACTCTGATGAGGTTGTGGGTTGCCTCATCTATCTGATACTTTTTATTCTAGCCTCCACCATCTGGAGTTCCTTTATTGTTAGGGTGTCAATGACTAGCACTACAATTTTATTTAACCACTTAACATTGCTCCCAGGTACTCCTATATACATTATCACAATTCTACTTGGAAGCAACTCCTTAGTTTCTTTCATGTGGAGAGAGGCCATCTCTTTTTTGGTCTCCACAGATGGTATCTGAGCCATTCATGCAACCAATCCCCATACACTCAGAATACAGAATTTCAGAATGCAGGGGATTTGGAATATGTAAATGTAAAGATGGTGTTCCACCCTTATTCCAATTAATCACAAATGGTCCAGGAAGCTATTTTGAATCAGACCTGTAAATTACAGAGAAAAAGTACTTAATTAAGTTGAGAAGAATAAAAAATGATGTTGGTCATTAGATAAAGACAACTAAGACACTCAGGGAATATTTTGTGATTGGATAAAAGAATTAGACACATCTTTTGGGCCACAGATAAAATCAGTGACAAATTCTGACTCAGTCAAATAGTAGTCAAATCCTACTGGGAAGGACTTCTGAAAGCTTTTTCTCTCTTCTATCCATTTTCAAGGTGATAACCTTGAAAAATCTGAAGAACTCTGCAAGAAGCAGCATCTCTGGAACAGTAGTGACCGTTGGCAGCATTTGAATAAAATACTGAGAAACACACTAAAGAACTAGATATGCAGAGGTAAGGAAGATGTTGGGGATATGGCTTCATAGGGTGGAGGCAAGGATTTTATAAAAGTTGACAATCCTTGGAGCCAAGCAGAGAGTTACACAGAAGGGAAATATCATGAAGAGCTTGTTTTTGCTGTTAAATCATTTTTCAATCATATTTAACTCTTCATTTTTCAATTAGATTTGACTCTCTATGACCCCATTTGGAGGTTTCTTAGCAAAGATACTGGAGTAGTTTTGCCATTTCCTTCTCCTGCTCATTTTACAAATGAGGAAACAGCAATGTAAAATGACTTGCCTAGGATTGTATGTCTAGCAAGTATCTGAGGCTGGTTTTCAACTGTGGTAAGCCAGGAGCTGTGCTAAGCACTTTACAGATATTATTTCATTTGATTTTGACAATAAGTCTGATGATCAGTTCCAATGCTCTTATGATGAAGACAGCTATCTGCACTCAGAGAGAGGGCTGTGGGAATTGAGTGTGGATCACAATGATCCAAAATGCTATTTTCACTCTTTTTGCTGTTGTTTGCTTGCATTTTATTTTCTTTCTCACTTTTTTCCTTTTTATCTGATTTTTTTGCATGAAGTATGATAATTGTGGAAATATGTATAGAAGAATTATACATGTTTAACCTATATTGATTACTTGTTATCTAGGGGAGAGGGGAAGGAAGGAATAAAAATAATTTGGAACACAAGGTTTTGCAAGGGTGAATGTTGAAAATTATCTATGAATATGTTTTGAAAATAAAAAAGCTTAAAAAAGAAAATAAATAAGCCTGAGAGGTAAGGGCTATTGTTATAACTGAGAAAACTGACGCTTCCAGGGTAAACTGACCCAGTGGCTGATCTATGACAATGACAAAACTATCTGACATCTCTATGATTCTATGTCTCTATATTTCTATCTGGAGAGCTGATTTAATCCCATGATTGACTCCTTGGGGATGTGGTTTGACTAACAGTTATAAAGTATTCCTTGATTATAAAGTGCTAAAAAAATACAATCATAATCTTACCAAAGAGACTAGATTCCTCTGAGCTGACAGGATCTTAAAGCTAATCTAGGTCAACTCTTTCATTTTACAAGTGAGAAAACTGAGGACCACAGGAGTGAGTTAAGTGTCTGAGGCCACTTGGGAAATTATTGGCAGGGGTAGGTTTGGAATCTAAATCACAGGATCTTAACCTTTAGAATTCAAAGAGACTTTAGAATATCTTGCTCAAACAGTTCATCTTAGAGATGAGAAAACTGAGGCTCATAGAGGGGGAATGACATATGAGATCTCACAATTCCAGACTCAGCGCCATTTCTACTCTAGGTCAACATAATTGTATTATTCTTTGATAATACTTTTCACACTCATAAGATGTTTTCCAGTTAATATTCTGCATTATTTCTCACAACAACACTGTCAGGTTGGTCTAGTCCACATTCCCCTAAATTCCAAATGGGGAAATTGAATGAAAGAAGATTTGGCAAATTGTTGCATGTCACACTGGCTTTGTGAGGCAAGCAGAGCTAGAAGCCCTGAGCCCCCAGATCCCTTGTGTTTATTGCATCTGCTGGCATCATTATACAACCAGTTACACAAATGTTTTAAGTACAAGGATAGGGCTGGATGGTGAAGAAAATGGCAAATGAGGTCCTTCCCCATGAGGCTTTCAGTCTAAACAGACAAACAGACACAACACAAACCAGAGACCTGGTAGGGGACACACTGAAAAGAGAGTGGGTGGCCAGGCAAGCCCAGCTTTGCAATTGGGGGTGGGGGACTCTGTTATATCATTTGTTATGAGAACCTCACAGGGAAGTCCAAGAAAAGGCCAGCTGGACTTCTCTCTGACTAATGCTTTTGCTTAACTGGTTGATAGAGGTTATACAGGATATCTCTGTAAAATGGTAAAATTCCTCAATATGTAGGAAGAAGACTATTTATTATTCAATTCAACTTAATTCAGTTTGTTTCAATTCAATGCAATCCAGTTCAGTTCAATTCAAGACAAGTATTAAAAAATTCTTATCTTCAAAGAGCTTGAATTCTATAGTGAGATGTATACAAACATAGAAACAGAAAGTGACAGAAAGTAATTAAAATATATTTGATTGATGCTTTTTCTTATTACATTATAATCATTTGTCACCTCACCTCAGACTGAATTCTCCCTTGAGATAAAAACAAGTACAAGAATAAGTCTGAGACAGAAACTGTATGATAATATATACATCATTCCATCCAAATGGTCCCCCACTTGTGCCATGAAGAAAGATATATGCCTAACTCTTTCTTTTCTTGGAGATGCATTTTTAATAATAGCTTATTTTCAAAATATATACAAAATAGTTTTCAGCATTTACCCTTGCAAAATCTTGTGTTCCAAATTTTTCTCCCTTCCTTCCCCCCTTTCCTAGACAGCAAGTAATCCAATATATGTTAAACATGCATGATTCTTCTAAACATATTTTCACATTTATCATGCTGCACAAGAAAAATCAGATCAAAAATGGAAAAATGAGAAACAAAAAGAGCAAGCAAACAACAAAAAAGATGAATATACTTTGTTGTGATCCACACGCAGTTCCCACAGTCTTCATTTTGGATGCAGATGGCTCCCTCCATCACAAGTCTATGGGAATTGTCCTGAATCACCTCATTGTTGAAAAGAGCCACGTCCATCAGAACTGATCATCACATAATTTTGTTGTTGCTGTGTACAATGTTCTCTTGGTTCTACTCACTTCACTTAGCATCAGTTCCTGTAAGTCTCTCCAGGGTTTTCTGAAATCATCCTGCTAATTATTTTATAGAACTATAATATTCCATATTATGCATATATCATAACTTATTCAGCCATTTCCCAATTGATGGGTGTCCACTCAGTTTCCAGTCCCTTGCCACCTTAAAAAGGGCTGCTGCAAAAATTTTTGTATATGTGGGACCCTTTTTTATGTTGTGTTTGGAATACAGACCTAGAAGAGACACTGTTGAATCAAAGAGTATGCACAATATGAGAAACTATATTATTTTCCTCCATAACTCAGAGTGATCATTTGTGTCTTGTTTTCTTGGTTCTACTGTTTTCTGTTGCATCAGTTTATACAAATATTACCATGTTTCTCTGATTTTCACTTAATCAAAATTTCTTACTGCACAATAATATCCCATTATACTCATATAGCATTTTTTCTGCCTATTATGCAGATTATTTCCACCTGCTTTGCTTTTAGTTTTGCTACCACAAAGAATTTTAAGAGAAACAGAGAAATAGAGATAGAAACAGAGAAGAAAGTGAGAAAGAGAGAGAAATGGAGAGAACAAAAGAGAATAAAAAAGAGAACAAATAGAAAGAAAAGAGAAAGGGAGAGAGATGTGAGAAAAAGAGGGGAGAGAAGACAAGAGGAGAAAAGAAAGAGAAAAGAGATAGAGAAATGGACAGAGAGGAGACAAAGAAAGGGATATTAAAAGTGAGAGGGGGAGAGGGGGAAAGGGGAGAAGGAAAGGGAGAAGGAAAGGGAAAGGGAGGGACTTAGGAGAAGGAGGGAGAGAGGGAGAGGGAGAAAGGGAGAAGAAGAATGAAAAGCGAGAGGAAGAGAGTGAGAGGGAGAGACAGCATATAGTAGGCTAGATATTCCATTAACCAAACAGTCATGGGTAGTAGTAGAAGCTTGAACATATGACCTTTCTTCTGAATCAGGAGCAGGAATGCTCTCTATACATGTTAAGGTCCAAACACCAGTGACAAAACAGATTGGATAGGTAGGAAGCCTGTGATTTTAAGTGAAGTCACTGAAGTCACAGATTATTTTTACTGTAATATCTATGGCCTCACTCCCAAACTCCAATACAAAAACAAATACATCTATCAATTTTTTTAAAAAAGTTAAATCAAAGTTTTAAAGTTAGCCCTATGTTAATAATAATAGCCAGTATTTACATGCTACTTTAAGGTTTACAAAGTACTTTTCATATGTTATCTCATTTGATCTTCATAACAACTCTATGAAATAGGTGCTAGTTTTATTCCCATTTTACAGATGAGAAATCTAAGATGGATAATAGTCAAGTGACTTGACCCAGGATTATGCAGTAACTAAATGTCTGAGGCAGTATTTGACCTTAGGTTTCTTCCACCACAAAATCTCAGCATTATTCTATGTAGGTGTCTCAAGAGTATATAGAGAGGAAAAGTTTGTACCTGCTTACTGCTAAAGCATGTTTCAAAAATGGAGTCAATGTGATGTGGAATAAGTTTTATTTTAAATTATATCTGCACTGTTGTTTCACGCCAGCTAGGTGGCACAGTGGATAACACAATGGAAAGTATCTTAGAGTATGATCTAAGAGTTCTACATCGTCAGGAAGACTTGAATTTCATATACTACCTCCAAACTTTATGAACTACATAATCCTGGACAAATCATTTCATCTCATTCTCAGTTTCTTCATAGTGTTTCTTATGGTCCTTTCTATCTCTAAATATGTGACTCTATGATCTTCACCCTTGTCCTGAAAGAACAATTTGCCCATGAAAATCTATATTTGCTTCTGACTCAGTCTATGCACACAATTCTATTATACTATAATCTGCCTGATCCCAGAAGAAAGATCTAGGAGCAGTGAGGGTAGATGTTGGCTCATTGTAAAGAATAAACTTCTAAACCATCGGAGCTGTCCAAAGTGGATTGGGCTACTTTGGGAAACAGACAATCATCCCTCACAGAAGGTCTTCTAACAGAGGAAGGATTGTTGAGGGTGAGATAGAAGGAATTCTTGCCCAACTGTGGGTTGAACTAGATGCCCCCCAAAATCTTTGCAAATTCTGAAATTCTGTGATTCTATAAAGAGAAAAAAATAAGATTTACTCCAGTTCCAAATATTATTGTAGAACTACAAATGAGTCTCTATGACTGTTAGCAAACCAATCAACTCTTTAGTGTCTGTTAAAAGAGAATTTTAGAGAATGTGCTTAGCTTTCTCTGTGCCTAGTTTGAGTAAGTGACTAATCCTGACCTTGCCACAGCCAGGTAGACATAGTGCCAGCCACACTGAATACAGTTAATATAGCACACAAGATAAAAGCAACATCTTTATCTCAAACAGATGCATTCCAATTTTATGTAGCACAATTTAGTCTGAAAAGTAAAATAAAAGCCAATATTCCCATAGTACTGGATAATTAATAACAATAATATTGATGATGATGGTGGAGGTCATGATAATGATAACTATAGCTAGCATTTATATAGCATCATAAAGTATACAAAGCACTTTAAAAAATTTAAAGTGACTTCTCCTAGCAAATTCATGTAGTAAATATATATCATTGTCACGATTCATTATGGGATTTAATGATATAAGGGATTTTTGTGATGGACCCACTTGGTTTCTTTATTTGTGTTATAGAATGGGACTAGATATTCTCCTCATTCTATTTTAAATCTACGTTCTCTCATTTTGCTGATGAAGACACCAAGAACTGACTTGGTATTGTCACATAGCTAGTGAGTGTTCGCTAGGCTTAAATTCAGATCTTTAACTCCAAAGCTGGCCTACACTGCCTTTGCTTCCCATTACCTTACTTTCATGAAAATATTGGTTTAATACTTTGTGATACAGGAGCAGTTAAGTGACTCTGGATAGAGTACTTTCCTGGAGTCAGGAAGACCTGAGTTCAAATTGGTCTCCGACACTTATTAGTTATGTAACCCTGGGCACACTTACCCCTAATTGCCTCTAACCTCCACTCCATCCTCATCTCCCCCACAAAACAAACAAACAAACAAACAAACAGTGATTACAAATTGGGTTTAAAAAAAACAAGTTGGGTTTTTAATACTTGCTTGTCATAGGTGTTTCAAATTTTTTTAAAGACATACTATAAAGATATGTCTATCCAAGGGGAAGAAGTATATCCTCAGCTGAGTGTACTAAAATATAATATTCATCTCTCAATACCAAATACCAGTTTTTCAAAAGATTTTTTTTTGCTGAGACAATTGGGGTTTAGTGACTTGCCCAGGGTCATATACCTAGGACTCTTTAAGTGTCTGATACCAGAGTTGAACTCAGGTCTATCCTGACCTCAGGGCTGGTGCTCTATCCACTACACCACCTCGCTGTCCCTCAAAAGATTTTTGCTAAAATTCAATTAGTACATTAGCATCTTCCCTAATGTCAATCAATTATTTTTGTAAATTAATCAAAATATTTTCAAATACTTTCAAATGGGTTCAAAACCCACTGAAACTTTCTAGAAAGAATTTTAAATATGGTAGAAAGAGAAACTGTGCAGTTTCTGCTAGTGACAGTATCATGGTGAGGTTGGAACCATCAGCCTTGCTTGGGAACAAGAGGCCATTGAAGTCTGTGGAGGTCATTGATGAGAGACGCCAGAGTTGGAGTGGGAGTGGATATTGAGCTTTACTGAGCAAAGTTTTGGTGAAGACAAACCATCATGTATCACATGGGAGAAGGAACTATGATTGTTGATATGATGAGATGCCCTTGGAGTCATAATATGAGCCTCTAGGGCAGCTTCCCTTCCATTTTGGATACCCCTGATCTAGATAGCCAGTTTGCATGAAGAATCAGTCTTTCTGACTGGAATGGGAGATTCTAACTCCAAGTCTCAAAACAAAAAAAGAGAAGATACTGACTGAACTAGAAAATACAGATCTGGGATCCAGAATGTAACCCTGTAACCAGCTTTGTAGCATTGGGAAAGGCAAACCACCTCTCTAGACCTGAACTTCCTCCCATACAAATGGGATCTGGATTTGATGATTTTTAAGCTCTTTCCATCCTGAAACTATATCTAAAACCTCACATGAATATAGCACTTTGAGGTTTATAAGTCACTTATATAGGGAGGCAGAGAAATACAATTGAAAATATATTAGTTAGAGTCAATTTGTAAGGGTATAAGTGCAGAGATTTCCTGCTGATTGCTAGTATAACCTAGTATGTGTGAGGAGTGGGGGGTGGGAGAGACAATGACAACCAAACCTCTGGGTTTCTGTGATATGAAAGGTTTGCATTCAGAAGTGTGCTGGAATAATCTTGGACTGTTTGACAGAAATTAATTGTTAACTTTTCAGTGTGAGTATTTACACCTCTCAAATTTTCTCTACAAATCAAGGCTAGATCTATTGTTTGTTAATTGTTTAGACTTTTAAAAGTGAATCCTACATACATTCCCCTACCCCCTTCCCAGAGAGAGCTGGTTGTTAAATTTTTGTCAGCTCACAGCTGCTTATACCCTTTGGTAGTCTAGTGAAATCTATGACTGACTTCTCAGACCAATATTTTTACATTTAATAAAATATAATTATTTATTTTTAATAAATAAAATTATAAAGGAAGTAAATTATATTGAAATATAGCTATAAAATTATTTTTTAATTCATTTACCTGCTTTTTCACTTATATTAAAGACCTGTCTGCGATACTGAGAGGTTAAGTAATTTTCCTATGACCACACAACTTTTATGTATCAAAGGCAGTACCAAAACTCAGAGCTTCTTGAATCCAAGGTTTTGCTATGACACCATCCTACCACCAGCAGAGTTAAGGAAGTCTGTATTCTCTTCCTGATTCTGAGATATATTGTCTACGGGGCAATGGATAACTGCATTTTTCTTGGCTCCCAGGAAAATTCCCTGGGACTAAAAGTTACATACAAATTTTGTATTTGCATTGATAGAGTTTCTACACTGAAAGTTTTTAAATCACAAGTTTGACTCTTCCTTCTTTACCCTTTCCCACCACATTATAACATCCTCTTATAAACCACCTATTTCTCAGTAGCTTTGAGGTGAGAAAGGCCTTTATTTAAGTCAAGTCCAAGTCTAAATCGATAGACTCATGGCATCTTAATTAGCTCTGAGTAGTCGTGGTCAGCACTGGTAGCCATTGCCTTTATATTTTCTGAGGGAGCTCCTATTTCACAATGGGAGTAGGCAAACATGCCAGCAGTTAGAGAAAAGAGGGGGCTGGAAAGACAATTCTCTTTCCGTTGTGGCATTTGTTCATTAACCTACCATAGCAAATGATTACCTAGAAGGTGAAGAAAAGTAAAATTAAAAAAAAAACATGCAAATAAAGGAACCACAAATGAGCTGATGGGGGACCTTTATGCCAAGGAGACCATATTTTTGAAAAATAAAATATTGATGTTAAAAAATGTCTGTACATTGGGATGGTAAGTTGAGCTATAACCTGTTTCCTCTTTCAGCCTCCATTTCCTAATCCATAAAATAGGGATATGTTACATTAAGAACTTAATGTAACATATTCTAATTTTACAGATGAGGATTTTAATCTAACAACTTTAAAGGTTGTTAATGTAACAAGGGTTTCTGTGAAAATCAAGTGGTATGATGAAAGTAAAAGGCAAGCTGTTGTTATTTTGACACTTTAAAAATAGATGGATACATATTATATAGATGATGGATAGACAGATGAAAGATGGATAGACAGGTGATAGGTGGATAGACAATGGACATAGATTAGATAAATAGATAAGATAGAGAGATAATAATTATATAGATAAATAATGGATGATGGATAAATAGATCAAAAGATAAATAGATAGAACCTGATAGAAAATTTTGGTCTGTACCTGTCTTAGATTTCCTAAATGTAGGAAATTCACAGAGAGGAAACAACCTCGAATCATTCAATTGCTCTGAAATTGAGTCTTGTGACTTAGAAAGTATTCAGGGATACAGAATTGTACATTGTAGCACAGTTTTATTATGTTTTGACCTAAAGTTTATTCTATACTTGATTTATTATAAAAATTAAATAATAGCAAAATCTTATCTTTCCCCCCCAGTACTTTACAAATGATCCAGTTCCAAAATTGCCTAAAGACTCCCACTTAAAATAAAATATTAATATTTTTAAATGCTCAGTCAAATAGTCTGGTAAGCTGAGATGGCCCGCTACATTTCTCTGGCATGTAGTTTCCTTCTTTATAAAGCAAGGAAGTGGGAAAGGGTCAACTGTGAGAGCCCTTTCAGCATTATGGTTACCATTCTTCTAAAAGTCAAGTATACCTTTAGACCTAAATCAAGAAAATCTCAGGATTTAAAATGAGACAGGACTTTGAGGTTTCCAATATCCCCAGATTTTTGAAATAAGAAAAAGGATGATGTGACCCGTCTTGGGATCACAGAGGCCCTAAGCTAACTTTCTCTCCCAAAAGTAAAAAATCATAATGATCCGATTGATTTTAGGCGATTCCTTTCCCTTATAAGGTGTTTGATATCATTAGCATTCGTTATGTAACTAAAATGCTCTTAAATGGAAGAAAGACACAAACAAGTTAAAAGATCCAGCTACTATTATCATTAAAGGCACTAGATTGGAAAGTTCACTTCCAATATCACATTTTAACCCAAACCCCTATAAAATGTATTTTGTCAGAATCTGCCAGAAGTGTTCAGCTCCTTTCTGCCGAACACGCCGCAGCTGGTGCCTCTCGCCTGGGTCCTTTGAAACCGGGAATGCGTAGACAAGCCTTTGAAAGCCGCTAATTTGTCCGGCTTTTCCCTGGTCTGCGGAGCCTGGCTGGGGCAGGCCCTGGTTTAAATTAGCGCCGTCCCGTCCAATCTGACAGTAGCGACATGAACCTGCGCTGTCTGAATCTGCCGCCCAGATAGGGAATCGAAGGGACTCAGAATGCAGAGATTGTTTTCCTTCGGACCCTATGGAAGCCCCCACGGTGGGAATTGTCTGCGGTGACAGCCTTAACACTTCCCAGAACCGAGGACCCCAGTGTAGAAATGGCATTGCCCACCCTGAAAGTGAGAAGGTAAAGTTTATTTTTTTATATTTTTTTCCCTCTCTCTCCCATATACAGACTGTAGCAAGACCACCAAGCATGGGCTCTTTACTCCCCTTTCTACCACGACGTACAATTCACATTTGTTAATCAAAAAAACTGCCTGAGGTCATCCACCTAGACGATTTTTTTTTTTTAAACAGGAAACGGGTTTCAGATGTTTACATGTTAAAAAGTAAGGCTACTAATCTGCTTAGCCATTTCATAGTCGTCCCTGGCCAATTCTTTCTTACCTTTTTAGATTTCAGATCATCAAAAATGACATTAAATTTTGTCCATTGCATTACTTAAAATAAAAGTAAAAACTCTACTAACCATAGAAAGCTGTCTTTCCCCAGCTCACCTGTTTCTAGGGGATAGACTAAAGCAACATTAAAATAAATCAAACGAATTCGGCTAAGCGGTGTTGTCAACAGCTTTCCAGTCATCAAAGAGCTTGGGAATTAAATTCCATTAAGTGCGTTTCATTGACACACAGAGACATCTAAAACTGTGCCCAGCAAGGCATGCCTGTAGGCATTCTGCTAAAATTCTAATAATTATGGCGGTTTTTAAATCATAATTTTAAAATACTTTTTTTCACGGGTCTTTATGGTCTGTGAAACTCTATTTCTGCTTCTAGACACATTGAATCCCATCAATTTCATCTTCTTTGAGTGGTAGAAGGGTGCAACTTCTTTGGATTGACATGCTAATTTCTACCCTTTTTCTCCCTCTCCCACTGTTTACCGAAAAAGAAGCTAGAAAGAAGCATTTTTTCCAATACCTGGAAGGAGTGAGTCCTTATATTCAGAAATAAGAAGATTTTTAAAGTATCTATTTCTTTTTCATATTAGCTATGGAAATAATATAATCAGAATTTTCTTCATGGCCAGTATCCAGAAACAAGAACTCTCTTTATATCATAGTCTTGGATTTGTTTGTTTGTTTTGGTATTTTACATTTACTCAATTACTTGTAAAAACATTTTTCCACATTTGTTTTTTTAAATTGAGTTCTAAATTCTCTCCCTCCTTCCCCATTTCTGTCACTGAGAATGCAAACAATTTTTATATCATTGTCTTTTAAAAGATTTACTTTTTTAAAGGATCATCTAAAAAAAGCAGTGACAAAAAGAAAAAAAAAATAGATCCCTATGGCTTATATGAAAAAGCAAACCAAATTAATTATTAATGAGCCAGTCTTCCTGTTTCAAATGTCAAATCAGCAAAATGTGTTTGTATTGGGGAGAGTCATGTTATTCTACATACGATTAGAAAGAAGTTTTTGAAAAAGCAGAGTGGCTTCGGGAAAAAAAACTGAATTTATTAAATAGTTAAGTGAATTGATTTTAGAGATAATAATGGGGAAATTAAATCAAATCATCCTATGGCTTACTAAAAGTAAATCTAGTTTTTCGAGTATTTTTGCACTCAGTGTTGGTCTTCCAAATTATTCATGCTGACATTTTTAGGTAGAGAAGGGGGGAACATGCTTTTTTGGGGGGATTTGGGAGGGAAAAGAAAGCCAGTAGCAGCTTATAATATCAACTTCCTCAAAGTTATTTTGAAAGCAAGCCCTTTGTCAGGATCCAGTGATCTGTCCATATGCATCATATGAGTAGTTGGAAGAAGCAAACTTTAAATAACATTGGCTTGGGAATCAGGGAACTTGGGTTTGAAATCCCAAGTCTGCCATTTACTTACTACCTGTGTGATTTTGGGTAACAAATTCACTGTTATCTCTTAGACTCCCACTTGCCTCCTCTATAAAACAAGGGAATCGGACTAAATCTATGACATTAGAGTTAAAGGATGACTTTGTCTGGGGTGGGGGAAGAAGAAGGAAAAAATAATAGTTTTTAAATTAACCTAGAAAAATTTCCCCAAATAATACATTGTTTAATGGGATACAGATAGGATCATGGACTTTTATACCAGGCTATTTTACATAAATGAAGAGAGATTTTGATTCCAGTGAAATTGGATACTCAATTAAGAAACCCCTTTCGATGGAATAGACAGAGGAATTTAGAGCTGACACAGCCGTTGAGATGAGTTAATCCAACTCTCTCATTTATAGATGTGGAAACTGAGACTCAAAAAGGGAAATGTAGGGAATCAACTTAATGAATTCTAGGCAATAAGCAAAAAACATGTTAATTTAAAAAAAATCTGACACCCTTTTTGTACTGTTGATTCCATCTTTGCATTTCAAAGATCCTTATCAAATCCTAGAAATTAATTGATAACAAAACATCTAAGGAAAAGGAGGTTAGATGAAAAGAATTATGTTTTCAAATGTTGAGAAGTGTGGCATTTAAAACAGCAGGAGCCAAGGTAACATAGCCAGCTGTGTGGGTGGTGGGAAGCTCTGAGATCAACATTTATTTCAGGTTGGAACTCTAAGAGCCTGAGAAATCATTTTTTTTTATGAAGAGGAGAAAATCTATTTTTGCATACTGTCCCAGGATGCTGACAGACATTTCTTCTTAAAGTTTGTGTAGATAGCAACTGAAAACATTAGAGGAAAAAGATGAACAAAAATGAATTAGTTTGAAAGATGAGCTTTCTAACAGTTAATTTCCTCTTTTCTGTTGTGTGCACTGGAGACTTTTGCAAATGAAATCAATCAAATATACTACATCAAAACCACAACTTAATAAAAAAAATGAAAAAGAAGTATTTGACCAGAAATTTTTAAAAGAAAATTCTTCTTGGCATATAAAATGTCATAAATATGAAGATTGCCAATGACCACGAATATATTGTAAAAATGTGTAAACCCAATGCTGAGATGTTTTCCAAGGGAACACCTGGAAGGCGTAAATCAAAGAAATCGTAAACATTCTGGGTCCCAACATATGACAAGCAGGCTGAACCAGGCTAGGCTGATCTGGGCTATGCAGGGATCACAACTCATCTCCACATGGGAAGGAGAATGGCTTAACCAGGGGCCTTGCCCTGCACTAATAAATCCATCTTGAGAGAGAGAAAGAGAGAGAGATAGAGAGAGAGAGAGAGAGAGAGAGAGAGAGAGAAAGAGAGAGAGAGAGACACCCAGAAGCAGAAGTCTGTGAACTAATATAGCTGGGAAAGATAAGAGGCCAACTTCAATTTCCTTCTAAGATTTTTCAGGAGCTTCCTAGGAACTGTTTGGTAGAGAGAGAAGGGAGTTCAGTGTGATATTAATGCTTTTGCAATATCCAAAGAGAACAATAAAATCAACATCCCTAAAAAAAATCACCATTTTCTCATGTAGCATTTAAAGCATATTTTCCAGAGCAGAATGCTCTGGCAATTTCGATTTTAGTTTGGGTGCTTCATTGTTCCTAAAAGAAAAATGAACAGCAATCCAGCAATCATTTCCTCTAACAATGGGAACCAGGGTGGCCTGTTTAAAAAATGAACTGATATTATGAATTTTTAATGCTCCCTTCCCCTTGAGAATCTAAAATGTTAATGGATAGCCATCTCCTTGTTCTATACAATTACCATGCAAACCAAGGAAAAGGTTATGAGGGAGATCTGGTCTTTAGGATTACTTCACAACATAAAACTTTCAGGCTCCATCCACATGCTATATTTTTTAAAAATGACTTTTCATTATAATTATCTGTTTAAGAGAAACCTTTTAAAAAACGATATCTTCAATAGAGAATTATAAACATCGGCAAAACAGCTCTCTGTTAAGAGGTTTATGACTTTACATTTCATAGTCCCTGTTCTCCTACACCCACACACACACCTTCCCTTCCCCATCTTCAAGAGTGGACAAGGAGAAAGGGAAACCCCCCCCCCCCGCCCCAAGAAAAATAACCCTGGAGAAATTAAACTGAGTCTCACTACCAAACAAGTACCAAATGGTCCCTGATCAGAGCAAATGTTTAAATTAGATAAATCAAATTGGATCTTATTGAATAAAGCTCTGTTTTGCTGGCCTTAAACAAAAAAGATCTTCTAAAGGGCATTTAAATTTGATATTAGAAATACGTATTCTGAGGCTTGACTGATATTTGGGAAGGACTAGAAGTCAGGAACAGTAGGATACTGTAAAGGTGCAAAATCTCAATAATAAAAGGAAATATATGTGTATATGTATGTATATATGTATACATATATATAATGACTGAGGACAAGCTTGGGGGAAGATGAAAGTTTGTAGTTTTTAATTCTAACAAAATGCATGAGTGATCTCATATGTTTCAAAAAAGATTGGCAATTTGAATAATTAAAATTTGAATTTGAAATTTGTGAAATTTATCTTCTGCTTAGATCATCACCAAAAGTTAATGAAATAATGGGCTCTTAAAACAGTGCTGTAATATTGGTATTAGGCAACCAGGATAATAGAACTGTGGGCTTTTCATGGGTGGGGGTGTGGGGATGGGGGAGTCAGCAGTGCATCACAGAGGATGTATACTGACCTATGGTGTAGCCAAAATGATAATGCAACTAATCACTCGCTAATGGGATTTTGCAATATTTATTTGTTAATGATCATTTCCATATTCCAGAGACTAAAAAGGAAAAAAAAATCATTTCTGAATCTGTAACCCTCCCTTGTGGTCTTGATTAATCCTAGAGAAATAATTTTTGTTCCTAAGCTGGGCAAGCTAATTCTAAAACAAGCTCTTATGCTCCAAGAGCATAGGTTAAGACTAGAAGATTATGAAATCTATCCTCATTTTACTAATCTTTCTTATATGAAATCCAGTGTCCTAATCACTACACACTAAGGTTTGCCCTCTCACCTGTGACAAAAGTAGATTGGGAAGCTGGAAGTGCTGGAGTCTTGTGCTGACTCTGCTCCTTTCAATGAGTGTAACTGTAGACAAATTATTCAACCTCTGTGGGCTTTAGTATACTCATCTCTAAAATGAGAGAGAGAAAATCTAAGGTCCATTCCAGTCTTAATCTATAATATATGACAAATTTACCCTGGATAACTTTCAGCTCTGTGAATCTTAATCTGGAAAAGATCTGAAAATCCCTTTAATTACAAATGAGGAAACCAAAAATCTGGGATTTGAGGACTCTCCAAAAGATACTGTTTTCCCTTATCCCATCTTTATGGAGGCTGTGAGGACTAGTGAAATGAGCACAGGCTATCTGGAGGAGACCAATTCAAATCCCACACTTCCCACTTCTTGTCTCCTAGTGGAGGGGAAAGAACCTGGGCTAGCAATTACAGGAGCTGAAATTGAAGTTTGCCTCTACTACTGGCTTACTTCCTTCCATCTTGCATGAATCTAATTTCTTTCTATGAACTGTAGTTTTTCATCTTGAAAATGATGGAGTTAGCCTAGACTGGGAGCTGTTAACCTGGGGTTCATGAATTTGGTTTAATTTTTTAAAATTGTATTTTAATATGTTTCCTCTTGTAATTCAATAATTTTGCAAACCTTAAAGCACTATATAGGTGCTAGTTGTTAATAATAATATTTGACACATGGCAATGTATTTAAACACATGTGATAACATTATTATATCCTTTAAGCATGTTATTTTGAAAAGGGAGTCATCAGTTTCATCAGATTGCCCAAGGAATCCAGGATATAAACAAGGTCCAGAATCCTTAGACTTTATGGACTGTATCATGTCTCCCAGTGATTAATATAAGGTCAATTTTCTTTCTTTGTTTTCATGTTTTTGATTTTTTTTAATTTTAAACTTATTTGTATGTAAGTATTATGTATAGAAGGTATATAAAATAAGTATATAAGTATTAATAATACTTATTTTGTATTATAAGTAAAGAAAAAAATAGCATTGTTATGTACACAGTAGTGCATGAGATGATTCAATATAAAATAATAAATTTCCATTTCAAAAAAATCTATATGATAAATACTATACATTGTTTTCAAAACTCGCCCATTTTTCTTTTCTTCCATATTGGTTTTCTTTGTTCTACTGTGCACTTTTAACTTTACTTTTTCCCTTCCTTCCCCCATCCAAAAAGGCTACGATTAAACATGGATATATATAAATAGATATCTATAAACATATACATATTTGAACATACACACTCATGCCCATATATAAGACCATATTATATTTATTTCCATCAATCATTTTCCTTTATAAGTCCAAGGCTTTCCATTTTTTCTAAATCAACCTGCTCAAGATTTCTTACACCACAGCAGTGTTCAAACCCAATTACATCCTGAGAGATTATCTATGAGAGTTCCCACCCACCAATTTTCTGCATTCTTTCTATTCTTAGCTACATATTTGACTTAATTTTAATTTTGAATAATCAAAATTATCTTCAATAATGCTCTCCTTTACAATATAATTTGATGCTGATATTGCTGAATCCACTTCCTTTTACATCCTTTTGTTTAGGTTTCTTTGATGTTCCTGACCTCTTGCTCTTTCAAATGCAGTTTGCTATTTTTTTTTCTAATTCAGTGAAATAATTTTCTTAGTAATTTAATTGGAATGATGTTGAATAAATAGATTAGTTGGGTAAAATTGTCAATTAAAAATTATATTGGCTTTATCTACCCATGAACAATAAATTTTACTTCAATTATATCTGAGTCTATTTGTGTAAAACATGTTTTATGTTTATGTTCATATAGTTTCTGTTTCTATTTTGGCAGGTATACCCACATGTATTTTATATTGATAGGTATTTTAAATGGTCTAAGATAATATTGAATAATGTTGCTGATACACTTAAGTTTCTTTATTTTTCACTTTTTTTTCCTGAGGCAACTGGGGTTAAATGACTTGCCTAGGATCACACAGCTAGGAAGTATTAAGTATCTGAGGTCACATTTGAACTCAGATCCTCTTGACTTCAGGGCTGGGGCTTTATCCATTGTGCTGCTATTTTTCACTTTTGATTAAATCTCTTTTCACTTTAACTTTGTCTGAGATTACTATCCCTGCTTTTTTGTGTAATAAATTCTACTATCTCTCACTTTTATAATGTTTCCTGAAAATAACATTTTGTTGAATTAAGATTTTTAATCTGCTGTTTCCATTGTATGGCTAAATTTATCCCATTCACATTCTAAGTTATAATTACATGTATGTTTTTCTCCTTCCTATTTTTCCTCACTATCCTTCTCACCCTGTTTACCCTATATTTTTTTTTTCATTTCTCTACTTTACTTCTACCTGTTACTTTGCCCTTCTACTCATCAAGCTACTTACCCATCTAAAAGTCCTTCCATTATACACCTATGTGTGTTTGTATCTATCTATATTTATGTATTACTATATCAATTTCCCTCTTTAATCTATTCCCTATGAGAGTAAATTGCAGCCCTACCTCTTGCCAATTTTTCCTTTTATGCTTCATTTCTATGAGAAAATTACTCCTTTTTATCTCTCCTACAGGTTTTTTTAATCACTCCATCACACTCAGCTCAGCCCATTTTTCTTTCAAAATATCCAAATAATAATGACAATCATAAGAGTACTGTTAATATTTTCACATATATTAAGTAAATAATTTGACCTTATTTAGTATTTTATAATTGTTCTTTAACATTTACCTTATATATTTACCTTAAGTTCTGGAAGTTTGTCATAAAAATCTGAAAGTCTTTCAGTTTGTCAGGATTATAGTTAATTTTGTTAGGTAAGTTACCCTTGGCTGTAACCCCAGCTCTTTTGCACTATGGAATATAGTATTCCAAGATCTATAATCCTTTAGTATAGTAGTTGCTAAGAGTTCTGTGTAATGCTTTTTGTAGCTCAATGATATTAAATTCTCTTCTCTTGTTGCTTTCAATATTTTCTCTTTAACCAGGGAACTTTGAAAGTTGGCTATCGATATTTCTCTAAGTTTTCTTCCTGGTATCTCAGTTGTTGATTTTTTCTATTTCTGCTTTGCCTTCTTGTTCTAGAATTCCAGGTCATTTTTCCTTGATAATTTATAGTATTATATCAAGATACTTTTTTAATCATAACTTTCAGTTAGTTTGTCTTATAGTATTTCTCCTCAATCTGTTCTTCAGATAAGTTGTTTTTTCTGATGAGATGTTTTACTTTTTCTTCTAATTTTTTCTTCTTTTGATTTTGTTTTATAATTTCTTGGACTGTTAGAATACCATTGGTTTTCCCTTTGCCTGATTATAGTTTTTGAGGAATTATTTCCTTCCTTATGCTTTTGATACTCTTTTTTAAGTTGGTTCACTTCCTTTCCATAATTTTCTTGATTTTCTTGGATTGCTCTTTTTTCCCTAATTTTTTCAATCTCTCTTATTTGATCTTTAAGTCTTTTAAAATTCTTCCAAGAACTCGTTTTTTGTACTTTAGGTCATTTGATGCTTCTCACTGAAAAAAATGTGTGAATTTTTAAGCTCTGTTATCTTCTCCTGAATATAAATCTATATCTTCTCTATTCCCATAATAACTATCTATGGTTGAGTTCTTTCTCCTTTGCTTGCTCATTTCTATTTATTTGTTTGTTTGTTTATTCATTTTTTTATTTATAGAAGCTCTTAGTGTAATTAAGTTGTAATCCCAAAATATGGGGAATGATGCTCCAAGCCTCGGATTCTTCTTATTGTTTGTCTGAAATTTGTCTTTGGGCCCCTAATATGACTAAGGCCCCCCAGCCACACAGTCTCACAAATAATATTGCTCCCTGTGGTACCTCTGGTGTCTACAAACTATAGCTTTCTCTCTGCCCTGGAGCTAAAACCAGGGACTCTGCTCTCTTGCAATTGCTCACAGCCAAAAGGGTCCCTGCCCATGCTTACTGTACTCACTGGGTATGTGCTACCTCCTTCTCCCAGGATGAGTCTGGTCAGTACAGGTGTGTATGGTGTCCCTCAACAGTGGAAGGTCCTTCTCTTCAATAGTCTCCTACTTAGCCATCAGACGCCCACATTATCACTGTCTGCTACGTGAAAGGTTCTAAGGCTGAAGATGCTTCTCAGTCTAGCTATCTCCAGGGTTTGTTGTTTGTTGATTCTACAGAATCCATCTTGTGTTTGCACTTAACTCAGGCTAAACCTACACCCCTAGAAGTAGGGGTCTTTCTTGGGGGTCTTCTCAAATTGTCTTTGGAAGAAAACTGCTTTACCCAGTGGTTAGGTTGCTCTGAGGCACTATTCTGTCTTTCTGGTGGAGGAAATTTGAAATGCCAAAAGTTTTCTGACCCCCACAGTCATGTTCCCAGAACCCTTCCCCAAAAATCTAGTTTCCAAATATATCTGCACCCCTGACTCCATGGGTGATTTCTGGCTGGTTAGTTATCAAAATAGCTACTTTAGCTATTAGCTAAAATATATTTAACATATATTTTAACATATTTAACATATATTGGATTATCTGCCATCTAGGGGAAGGAGGGGAAAATTTGGAACACAAGACATTTTTAGAGAGGATAGAACAATACAAATCTTTTGAAAGGAAATCATACATAAACCTAGAACTGTAACCTAATCCAGTGATGTCAAACTCAGGGTGGGGGGAATCCCTAAACCATTCCTAATGATAACTTATGTGCTTAATACAGTGCCTAATATATAGTAGATACTTAATTACTTATTTCTTTCCTTCAAGCCTTAAAAAAGGGTAAGTTTTTTGTAGTGGCAAGAAACTGGAAACTGAGTGGATGCTCATCAGTTGGGGAATGACTGAATAAGTTATGGTATATGAATGTTATGGAATATTACTCTGTAAGAAACGATCAGCAGGATGATTTTAGAAAGGCCTGGAGAGACTTACATGAACTGATCTAAGTAAAATGAGCAGAACCAGGAGATCGCTGTATATGGCAACAAGATTATACGATGATCAATTCTGATGGACGTGGCTCTTTCCAACAATGAGATAACTCAGAGCAGTTCCAATAATCTTGTGATGAAGAGAGCCATCTGCACCCAGAGAAAGAATTGTGGAAACTGAGTGTGGACCACAACATAGCATTTTCACTTTCTGTTGCTGTTTGTTTGCATTTTGCTTTCTTTCTCAATTTTTTTTTACTTCTTGATCCAATTTTCTTGTGCATCAAGATAATTGTATAAATATCTATACATATATTGGATTTAACATACATTTTAACATATCTAACATATATTGGATTACCTGCCATCTACGGGAGGGAATGGAGGGGAAGGAGGGGAAAATTTGAAACACAAGGTTTTGCAAGGGTCAATATTGAAAAATTATCCATGTATATGTTTTACAAATAAAAAGATTTAATAGAAAAAATGAGAATTTAAAAAATAAGAAAAATGTTAAGCTCCTTGAGGGCAGGAATTAACTGTCATGCTTGCTTGTGTTTATGTCTTTTTTATTTAAGCATAGTGCCTGGAACATAAGTACTTAATAAATACTTATTTTTTTCCTCCCTCCTTCCCTTTCTCTTCCTCCCTTCTTTCCTTCCTTCCCTCTTTCCTTCCACCTGTTTGACTTTAAGCAAATCACTCCACCTATGTAGACTTCATTTTTATTATCAGTAAAAAGAGAAGCTTGGATTTCATAGCTCAAAAAAAGCCCCAAATAGAGTCATAGAGAGTCAAACACAACTGAAAAATGACTTAACAGCAACACTGACTGATTCCTGAGCCATGCTCTTTTCACAATATCCCAAAAGAAAGAGAAGCTATTTCCTCCATCTAACCTTATAGGTATTAATGTTCTTCTAAGAAGATAAACATGTAGAAGACACTAAGAAAGGAACAGAAAGAATGTGTGTAGCATAGTTGTTTCCACAGTGCTAAGAGGGCACAAAATAAATTGGAGATCATAGAAAGGATCAATTTATTAATCAACAAGCATTTAATAAGTATTTATATGCCAGGCACTGTGCTAGGTTCTGGGGAAGAAAGCACAAGTGATCCTAGCCCTCAGGGAGCTTATATTTTAATTGCAGAGATCATGTGTAAACATATGCATGAAGATACACGTAGAATAGATAAAAATTAATCTTTGAAAGGAGAACACTAATAGTCAGTGGAGGAGAAAGAGAAAGACAAACAACAACAGAGACAGAGACAAAGAAAAAGACAGACTGAATATGAAAGAAAGAGTAAAGATAAAATAGAAAATACAGATGATATAAAATTAAAAGATGTCCATAAAAATTGTGGGGGTTTTATTGAAGAGTGGCTTGGGACAGTGAGAGTTTAAATGATTTGTCTATGATTCCAGTACTTGTAGGTGATAAAAGTGGAATTATTGAACCCATGAATTTCTTCCTGATTCCAAGGTTAGCTCACTATGCCCAAAGCCACATTTGCCTCTCACAATTGATTTTTCTTGCTACAGATTCAGTCCAGATCCACCATTTAGTAGAGGTTGTCAACTAGGCAGCATTTTTTTTCACAGAAGCTAGTTATTATTGTTGAAGTGTAGTGTTATGGCCTTTTTTTAAGTTTTGCTTTTGGTAACCCTACCTGGCAAATCAGATTTTTTTTGGAACTTACCATTTATTTATTTATGAGAAGTGATGTTTTAAGATATCCCCATATTTTGTGTCCCAGGTGGAGCTGCTTTCCTGTCTTACTCAGTTGTACCCTCTGTTTAAGAGTTTCTCAAGACAATTTATTTAAATACTTGTTAACATTTTTCTGTAAAAATAAATTGATCAGAACAGCTAAGGAGGCAGTTATGGGGGGGGAGGAGGAATTAGAGGGAGGTATGAAGTAGATAAGAGTGATGGACCTGGAATCCGGAAGACTCGACTTCAAATTTTTTCTCTCCCACTTGTTGTATGACCACAGGCAAATCTCTTAATTGCTCTGAACCTCAATGCCCTTACTTATAAAATAGGAATTATCAAATCACCTCACAGCCAGGGTTGTTGTGAAAATAAAATGAGGTAATATTTGTGAAATGCTTTATAGATCATAAAGCATCATATAAATGCAGCATATATGTCTAAAATGCTTTCCTTACACTAGCCCCTTCAGATAGGCAACATAACTGTTATTTCCCCCATTTGACAAATTAAGATCAACAAAACAAATAATATTCTTCTCACTATACCACACTTCCTTCCCAGGTGAGCTTACTTTACCAAGTAACTGTGGTCTTCTGTGAGGACCCTGAGACTCCTGCGTTAAAACAATTATTCAGTATCCTTAACACCATTTAGCTCTCATCCTACAGAATTAGAAATGAAGATGAGTCCGAAGATGAAGATATAGGCTGGCTATATAAAAATAACAATTGATATTTTTTTGTATAGCACTACAAAAATTGTAGGTAGTATTATCTTCTTTGATGGATGGAGAAACTGAGATACTAAGAAGTTCAGTGATTTGCCCATAGCCACACAACTAGAAACCATCAGAGGCAAGATTCAGACACTAGGCTTCCTGATAACAAGGCCAGGATTCTATTTAATATGTCATATCTTGTTGTCCTGGAGTTGTATTGGCTCCTTGGAAATAAGCTTTAAGGAGAAATAAACACACACATACATACATATATTTGAGGTTTATTCAAAAAAGCAATTGTGGAATAGATTCCTGTTTATTTGAAGTTTCTGGTCACTGAATCATAAATTTATTATCCACCATATATAATGCCAGTATCAATGCTCTCACAGAAATGTGCCCTTTTAGAGAGCAGGACAGTTCAAGTAGGTGCCTTTGTTCCTTGACTGTTTTTCCCAAACATACCCATTGAAACTAAACCAGCTTTTTTCAGCAACAAGGTTCCTGTCTTGAGAATGACTACCCTTCATCCTTCATTTGGAACAATAAATGAACCCTCATTTCCTCCTCTATTCTTTCCAGTTCCTGATGCATGAAAAGGCTTGGATTGTGTTGAACTGGAGTTTGTTTGTTCTTGAGGAAGAAAAATCTCTCTGGAAATGCCAAACCTGACCTCAGTTGTGCAAAATTTAATAAAGAAATGGTAGTGATGATGATGATGATTGATGATGATGGTGATAAGAATAATGATGATAGAGGAGGATCAAGAGGAGGAGGAGAAAGAAGAAGAGGAGAAGAAAGAGGAGGAGGAGGAGGAGGAGGAGAAGGAAGAGGAGGAAAAGAAGAAGAAGAAGAAAAAGAAGAAGAAGAACAAGAAGGAGAAGGAGAAGGAGAAGAAGAAGAATAAAAAGAAGAAGTAGAAAAGGAAGAAAAAGAAGAAGAAGAAGAAGAAGAAGAAGAAGAAGAAGAAGAATATCTGGTTCAAAATCTAATGACTTCTTTTGTGAACTTGGGCAAGTTGCTCTTTAGACCTCAGTTTCTTAGTCTGTCATAGAAGATTGATACACAAATATATAAAACCAGCTTTACCTATATGGTCATTTGCTCACCACATTTTTGCACCCTTCCTTGTCTTCCAAAAAAAATAGCAAAATTAACTTTTAAACACACCATTGCATTTATTTTGTATATACTTTGCATTTACAAATCTGCAAATGTGTTGTCCCCCCTCTCCAAGCAAAATGAAGTCCTGACTAAAATAAAAGTGAATCTTACAGAGTTTAGGGTGTCCCTTGGATTAGATGGTTGATGAAAGGCCAGGGCTCAACTCAAGATTTATATCTTCGGCCCTCCTACATATCTGTAAGCTAAGATGGAGTCTCCCCAGAATCATGGGTTAGGAGACTCCAAATTGTTGAGAGAACTGTTACTGCAAAAGGGATTTGTCTTTAGAGTTTGTTTCTCTCTTTCCTAGGGATTTGTTATCTTCTTTCAATTGAGGTGGGAGTCTGTGAATTGAGTTAATAATACTAAAAATTCATAATATAATTTAATTTAAAAATTCATAACAAAATATTTCTTTTATATAATGTATTTAATATAATGAATATAATGTAATATACATACTATTGATATTAATAATGCTAGCAATAAATAATATTATTAAGATTTTAAAACACTTTACAATTATTATCTTATTTGACCCTCTCAAAAATCCTGGAGATAGGTGTTATTATCCCCTTTACAGATGAGGAAATTGAGGCTGAAAGAGGCCTTCCAGTCTCATACAGCTAGAAAAAAACAGTTCAAATACCGAGGAACTGTTGTTAGAATTACACAGGATCTGTCAGCTTCAACATTGAAGGATCAAAGGGCCTGGAATCAGATATTCTGAAAGGCAAAAGAACTTGTATTACAGCCAGGAATAAGCTATCCAGCTAGAATGAGCATTATCTTCCAGGGAAGAAGATGGTCATTCAATGATACAGGAGAATTTCACCTATTTCTAATGAAAAGACCAGATGTGAACAAAAAATTTGACCTCCAAACACAGAACTCTAGAGAAACATAAAAACATAAAAAGGAAAGAACTCTTGAGAACTGTATCTCTACTATGGGTATCCTTAAAGAATGGGGGTATAATTTGATTTTACTTTGATAATAATGGAAAAGAAATTAGAGGTGGAAAGGATATCATACTGTAAAAAAAGGGGGGGGGGGGAAAGGAGGTAAAATAAATTTTTAAAAAAGAGGTAAAATAAGGCAAAGTCTCATGAAGAGACATAGAAAATCTAATATAATTAAGGGAAAGAAGGGAGGGTGATGAGTATTGTGTAAATCTTACTCTCAGATTGGGCTCTAAAAGAGTATATCAGACACATTTGATTTCAGGGAAAAATTTGGCCCTCCTTATAGGGAAGTAGGAGGGAAAAGAGGAAAAGAAAGGGATAAACTAATAGAAGGATTAGGGGAAAGGTGTAAAAAAGAGGGAGGGTTCTAAAGGGGGGAGGACTGTTGGAGGTGGTCATCAAAAACAAAATAATGGGGAGGGGGAAGGGAGTAAGGGGAAAGGGAAGAGAAAAATATAACTTTGGGTAAATAAGATGGCAGGAAATATAGATATAGTTATTCTAACTGTGAATGTGAATGGGATGAACTCTCCCATAAAACGGAAGCGGATAGTGGACTGGATTAAAAGCCAGAATCCTACAATATGTTGTTTACAAGAAACACATCTAAAACATAGAGATACATACAGAGTGAAGGTAAAGGGCTGGAGCAGAATCTTTTATTCTTCAAGTGAACAAAAAAAAAGCAGGGGTAGTAATCCTTATCTCAGATCAAGTAAAAGCAAAAATAGATCTAATTAAAAGAGATAAGGAAGGAAACTATATTTTACTAAAGGATACCATAGACAATGAAGCAGTATCAATACTAAACATATATGCACCAAGTGGTATAGCATCCAAATTCCTAGAGGAGAAACTAACAGAGATGCAAGGAGAAGTAGACAGTACAACTATACTAGTGGGGGATCTCAATCTTGCTCTCTCAGAATTAGATAAATCAAACCACAAAATAAATAAGAAAGAAGTTAGGGAGGTAAACAAAATGTTAGAAAAGTTAGATATGATAGATCTCTGGAGGAAATTGAATGGCGATAGAAGGGAATATACTTTTTTCTCAGGGGTTCATGGAACTCATATGAAAACTGATCATGTGTTAGGGCATAAAAACCTCAAAATCAAATGCAGAAAAGCAGAAATAGTAAATGCATCCTTTTCAGATCATGATACAATAAAACTCACATGTAATATAAGGCCAACAGAAAATAGGCCACAAGTTATTTGGAAATTAAATAATCTAATCCTGAAGAACGAATGGGTGAAAGAGCAAATTATAGACACAATCAATAATTTCATCCAGGAGAATGACAATAAGGAGACAACATACCAAAATTTGTGGGATACGGCCAAAGCGGTTATAAGGGGCAATTTTATATCTCTAGATGCTTACTTGCATAAAGTAGAGAAAGAAAACATCAACAAATTGGGCTTATTATTAAAAAAACTAGAAAAAGAACAAATTAAAAACCCTCAATTAAATACCAAATTGGAAATTCTAAAAGTAAAAGGAGAAATTAATAAAATTGAAAATAAGAAAACTATTGAATTAATAAATAAAACTAAGAGTTGGTTTTATGAAAAAACCAACAAAATAGATAAGCCTTTAGTTAATTTGATCAGAAAAAGGAAAGAGGAAAATCAAATTGTTAGTCTCAAAAATGATAAGGGAGAACTTTCCTCCAATGAAGAGGAAATTAGAGTAATAATTAGGAGTTACTTTGCCCAACTTTATGCCAATAAATTTGATAATCTAAATGAAATGGAGGAATATCTACAAAAAACATAGATTGCCCAGGTTAACAGAAGAGGAAATAAATTATTTAAATAGCCCCATTTTAGAAAAAGAAATAGAACAAGCTATTAATCAACTCCCTAAGAAAAAATCTCCAGGGCTAAATGGTTTTACATGTGAATTCTACCAAACATTCAAAGAACAATTAATTCCAATACTATACAAACCATTTGAAAAAAATAGAGACAGAAGGCATACTACCAAATTCCTTCTATGATACCAATATGGTGCTGATAGCTAAACCAGGTAGGGTAAAAACAGAGAAAGAAAACTATAGACCCATTTCCCTAATGAATATTGATGCAAAAATTTTAAATAAGATTTTAGCAACGAGATTACAGAAAGTTATCTCCAGGATAATACACCATGACCAAGTAGGATTTATACCAGAATGCAGGGCTGGTTCAATATCAGGAAAACTATCAGCATAATCAATTATATTAATAACCAAACTAACAAAAACCATATGATTATCTCAATAGATGCAGAAAAAGCCTTTGATAAAATCCAACACCCATTCCTATTAAAAACACCAGAGAGTATAGGAATAAATGGGCTTTTCCTTAAAATCATTAGTAACATCTACTTAAAACCATTAGCAAGCATTGTATGTAATAGAGACAAACTAGAACCATTCCCAGTAAGATCAGGAGTGAAACAAGGCTGCCCATTGTCACCATTACTATTTAATATTGTATTAGAAATGTTAGCTTTGGCAATAAGAGAAGAAAAAGAGATAAAAGGAATTAGAGTAGGTAATGAAGAAACCAAAGTATCACTCTTTGCAGATGACATGATGGTATATTTAGAGAACCCTAGAGACTCAACTAAAAAACTACTAGAAACAATTCACAACTTTAGCAAAGTTGTAGGACTTAAAATAAATCCACATAAATCATTAGTATTTTTATATATTGCCAACAAAGTTCAGCAGCAAGAGATACAAAAAGAAATTCCATTCAAAATAACAGATGATAGCATAAAATATTTGGGAATCTATCTGCCAAGAAAAAATCAGAAACTATACGAACTAAACTACAAAACACTTTCCACACAAATAAAATCAGACCTAGTCAATTGGAAGAACATTAAGTGCTCATGGGTAGGCCGAGTGAATATAATAAAAATGACAATACTACCCAAACTAATTTACTTATTTAGTGCCATACCAATCAAACTCCCAAGAAATTATTTTACAGATCTAGAAAAAATAGTAGCAAAGTTCATTTAGAAGAACAAAAGGTCAAGAATTTCAAGGGAATTAATGAAAAAAAGACAGATGAAGGTGGCCTTGCAGTACCAGATCTAAAACTATATTATAAAGCAGCGGTCATCAAAACCATTTGGTACTGGCTGAGAAATAGAGTGGTCGATCAGTGGCATAGGATAGGACATCAGGACAATCTAGGTAATAACGTTAGCAATTTAGTGTTTGATAAACCCAAAGACCCCAGCTTTTGGGAAAAGTACTCACTATTCAGCAAAACCTGCTGGGAAAATTGGAAACTAGTGTGGAAGAAATTAGGGCTTGACCCACACCTAATACCGCATACCAAGATAAGATCTAAATGGGTTCATGATCTAGATATAAAGAGCGATATTATAATCAAATTAGAGGAACATAGGATAGTTTACCTCTCAGACCTGTGGAGATGGAATAAATTTATGTCCAAAGAAGATCTGGAACTATTAATTGTACACCAGATAGATAATTTTGATTATATTAAGTTAAAAAGTTTCTGTACAAACAAAACTAATGCAGACAAGATTAGGAGGGAAGCATCAAATTGGGAAATCATCTTTACATTTAAAGGTTCTGATAAAGGTCTCATCTCTAAAATATATAGAGAATTGTCTCATATTTATAAGAATTCAAGCCATTCTCCAATTGATAAATGGTCAAAGGATATAAACAGACAATTTTCAGATGATGAAATTAAAACTATTTATAATCATATGAAAAGTTGTTCCAAATCACTATTGATAAGAGAAATGCAAATTAAGACAACTCTGAGATACCACTACACACCTGTCACATTGGCTAAAATGATAGGAAAGGATAATGAGAGGTGTTGGAGAGGATGTGGGAAGGCTGCACTGATGCTTTGTTGGTGGAACTGTGAATGGATCCAACCATTCTGGAGAGCAATTTGGAGCTATGCTCAAAAAGTTATCAAACTGTGCATACACTTTGACCCAGCTGTGTTTCTATTGGGCTTATATCCCAAAGAAATCATACAAGAAGGAAAGGGCCCCACATGCACAAGAATGTTTGTGGCAGCTCTTTTTGTAGTGGCTAGAAACTGGAAACTGAATGAGTGCCCATCAATTGGAGAGTAGCTGAATAAATTATGGTATACGAATGTTATGGAATATTATTGTTCTGTGAGAAATGACCAGCAGGACAATTTCAGAGAGGCCTGGAGAGACTTGAATGAACTGATGCTGAGTGAAGTGAGCAGAACCAAGAGATCATTTTTCATGGCAACAACAATACTATATGATGATCAATTCTGATGGACATGACTCTCTTCAACAATGAAATGCTTCAAACCAGTTTCCATTGTTCAGCGAAGAAAGCCATACATACCCAGAGAGAGGGATGTGAAATATGGACCACAATATATCATTTTCATGCTCTCTATTGATGTTTGCTTGCATTGTGTTTCCTTTATCTGATTATTCTTTCTTGTAGATAATGATTTCTTCTGCACAAAAATGATGTGTGGAAATAAGTATACATATATTCGATTTCTTAAGTATTTTAACATAATTAACATGTAGTGGATATCCTGCCATCTAAGGGAAGGGTGGGGAGTAGGGGGGAAAATTTGTAACAGAAAGCTTTGTAAGGGTTAATGTTGAAGAATTACCCATACATATGTTTTGCAAATAAAAAGTATTTTTTAAAAAAAGAATTCATTAAACATCTACTGTGTGATTTGCAGCCTCGAATAGTAGATAGAGAATTAGCTTCAAAGTCAGGGAGATTTATGTTCAAAACCCACCTTTGTCATATACTGACTGTTTGGTTAATTGGGACACTATCACTGGTCAGATCCAAGTGTTTTAGGTGACTCTCTAAAGATATAAATTACAAAGAAAATGCTTGATCTGCTTTGGGAAAGGGAGTTTCCTCACTCAGGAATTATCTACATCAATAAACTCACAAGTCCTAATCCAAAAATAATCTGTGAGAGTGGAGGGAAGATGGGTATTAGAAATGTTAGAGAGATATAATTAGCAAGATTTAGCAACAAATTGGATATAATGAGGAGAGGATAATGAAGAGAAAGGGAGGTAACCAGGGAGAAAAGGAAAGATTTGAGGATGACTGATGATGTCTCCTTTTTTCTTACTAGATTGGAAGTTCTCTAAAATTGGAGCTCATATCTTATTTACCTGCTAAGTAAACACATTGTGTTGGGCAATGGATAAAATATAAATATTTTATTTGAATGAAATTAAAGGAAAGTAGATTTTGGCTTAGTTGGATCTATGTTATATAAATTCTGGGAATAATGTGATATATTCTTCCAATAATTGAAACAGGCTGGATAATAGATAATAATAGAATTCCAATAATAGAAACCAGGCTTCACCAGATTGCCTTTGGTGAAGTGTGCAATGATTTTAAACAATGTGAAACTTCTCCAGGAGAAAAAGGCTCATAGTTTTAAGATTAGTATTCTTACAGTATGGCCATGAGCAATGAAATAAATACTCTAGTCCATGAAGAATTAAAATTGTGGATCCCACAAAAGGCTAAATAGCATAATGACTAGAATGATATAGTAGAAGCTAGGAGGACCCAAGTTCAAATTTTGCCCAAGACACTAACTGGTTGTGTGAGTCTAAGCAAGTCACAATCTCAGTTTCCTCATCTGTGAAGTACCTATCTCATGGTATTTTGGGGAAGGCCAACTGAAATAATGAATATAAAATGTTTTACAAATATTAAAACACTATATTATCTAGCTGTTGCTATTAATAATAGCAAGAAAGATAACAATTAAAAGAGTCACATGCTGGATACAAGGAGTCTCCTAGACATAGTAAAAAAGAATCATCAGAAGATGGGGAATGAATGATACCAGAGGAAAAGGAAAAGGATGTTCTTGGGGCAAGAGTGAAAAAAAAAAAACTAGTGAACATACTGAGAGCTCTATCATGAGACAAAGTCATGAGATTTAGAGGAAGGTCCCAAGGATATTTGGTGAACCCACTATTGATAATTTACAAGGGAACAGAGAAGCCATACAGCCATGGATGGAGTGCAATTTGTAGCAATGAAAGGAATTCCCACATCCCTGAGATAATAGATAATAGTCTTTCAACTCATACTTACAGTGACAGATTTCCAGAAGTAGACTGGCTATATTTCCTTGTGAGAGTTCTGGAGTGTCTCAAGGGGATAGAGAGGTAGAGTGCCACAAAGAGGTAGAAGGATATTTGGAACTAGCTTGTGCCAGCTCAGAAGAAATGATTGTCAAATTTTCAGTGTGAGCATTTGAATTTTGGAAGTTAGTGAATGCTAGAAATCAGGGCTCAATTTATTGATTGTCTAGACTTTACTAAATGTATATAATGCAAATTAAACTTAAAAATGCACATAAATCTTAAAATATGTCACATGTACATATTTTAATGCCAATTGTTAAGCATTTATGTGAATACCACTAGATGGGGATAATTATTTTTTAATGCTATTGACTTGAGTCCCCATTGGTGTATTCTGCTTACTATTAGATATTATTGAATAGTTAATTATTTATTTAATCAACTAACAACAATTCATGTCTACAAAGGCATTTTCCTGTGAATATTTGAGAACAGAAGAACAGACATTTCCCCCCCAATACCTAGAAGAGAGAGACTTCTTTCCTATATCACCTTGAACAGGCTGGCTGCAAAACCTAGCATGGCTCTATTTCAGTTTGCCATTCTGACCTTTCAAAGCTCACAAAGACATAGCTGTCTTTCAGATTAATTGACCTAAAATAGGAAAGAACAAATGCAAAGAACAGAACCATGTAGTTATAAGCTACATGTTTATTTCAGATGGACAAAACCATAACTTTTCCTTGCTCAGAGGCTTACAATATGTTTCTTTCCTCAACACTACCAGAGAGGAAAAGAACAATAACAAAAGACTCACCTTGATCGTGACCAACTTTTGAATGTTCCTTGTTTCCCCTTCTAGTTTCAGCTACACAATTAAACAAAATACTCCTTTTCACTCTGGCTAGCATATTGAAAACAAAATGTCTGTGCATATTCCAAATCAGGGAGAAAGGTCCTTCCATCATGCCATTGGGAGTCTTTCATGTGAGGATTTCATTAGCTGAGTCCACTGTGCTTACCCACACATCTCCTCCATCCCCTATTATAAAAGTACAAAATCTGTTACCCTTATCAAGCATTTACTTGGTATCTATTCTTTGCCAGGCTCTGAGTAGAGCACAGAAGGAAGAAGAAAAACCACTCAGCAATCAAAGTTGTCCAACAAGGGATTGGTTACTTCAGGATGCCCTAAAACCATAAAGTTACCATCATCACCATCATCATTATGGGTAGCATTTATATTGTATCTACTATGTGCCAGGCACTTTACAAATATCAACTTATTTGATCATCACAATAACCTTGAGAGGTCAATGCTCTTATTATTCCCATTTTACAGTTGAAGAAACTGAGGTAGACTTAGTTAAGTTACTTACCCAAGGTCACATAGCAGCTAATAAATGTCTGAGATTGGATTTGAACTCAGCTCTTCTGACTCCAAGCCCAGTGCTCTATGCAAAAGGGTAAAGTTGGGAAGGGATCTCAGATCTAAGACATCCCTCATTTTACAGATGAGGAAACTAAGGTGAGGAAAGGTTAAATAACTTATCCAAAGTCACATAGCATGGAAGAATCAGAGATGGAATTCACACCGAGGCTATGAAGTCCAAATTCAGTACTCTTTCCTCTATTAATAATAAGTTTCCTATTGCTGAAGGTGTTCAGCCATGCTATTGAGGGCCTTCACTTTCCAGATATAAGCTTGACTGTTGTTCTTCAGTCATTTCTGTTGTGTTCAATTCTCTGTGACCTCATTTGGAATTTTCTTGGTGAAAATCCTGGAGTGATTGGCCATTTTCCTTCTCTAGCTCATTTTACAGATGAGGAAACTGAGACAAATAGGGTGACCTGACTTGCCCAGGGTCACACAGCTCATAAGTATCTGAGACCAGATTTGATGAATCTTCCTAACTCCAGGCCTGGTGTTCTCTCCACTATACCACTTAGCTGCCTTGTAAGTTGGACCAGATGGCCTATTTCCATCCTAATATTTTAAAATTCTCTTATCTTCTGTAGAGTATGTCTCTCTTGGACACAAAAATTCAGCAAGACACTTAATGAAAACAAGGGGCACTTTTTCCCCCAACAAGAAAACTCATCTCAATTTCCAACCCTGGAATGTCTGATAAAGACACATGCCTTCTGAGGTTTACCTTTTTCCTTCCACGGTGTAAAGTGTCTTCCATCAATCACTCTGTTTATCATTCCATCAGCCCACAGTCTGGCCAGTCATTGGATTGCCCTTTGACTCAAGCAGAGTGGACCAAGCCATCAGTCCTGCTCATTTTCCTGACAGCAAAAAGTTTAGTAAGATCCCCTGAAAATGCATTTTCCCTCTTTATCTATAACATGACCTGGCGAACTTTTGCAACCTGCCTGAGTACTGAGAAGCATCACTAGTCCAGCTGGCTGGTACCATTGTTCCAACAATACATAAATGCATGGTCAGGAAAACACACCTACGCACAAAAACTGCCGTTTTGAGAGCTATTCCCCCTAGATTTGAGAGACATTTGATCAGATTGTAAAATATCTGCAGCTGAAATGAAAAGCACCTTTGAGATTATCTAGGTTCCTAACTTAGGTCCAGTAACGCTTTGAATCCATAGATTTCAGGGAGTCCATGAACTTGGAACTTTTCATGTTTTGATAACTTTTTCCATTTAATTGGTTTCCTTTGTAATCTTATAAATTTTATTTTAAGAATTTAAAGATAAGATTCTGAAAGGGGTTCACAGGATTCCCAAACTACCAGAGGAGCCCCTAACACAGAGAACTTTTTATTATGGGGCATATTCCATCACCATGTACCCTTTTCAATATGGGTATTTCCTTCCCCATGACAACCTATCCATGCCTTCTTATTCTAGGCCAATCTTGTTCATTTAATCAATGCTTTCATCAATATAGGAGATTCTTTGGCATGGAAGTTCCCTTTACCATAGCAAGTCTCAACTTATTTTTTGATTTGTAGTCTTGGAGAAGTGTCTACACAGAGAATTCAAGAGAATTCAGAGTCACATAGTTACAGGTGAGAGACAAGACTTACATTCAGGCTTTATTAACCCTGAGGCAAATCTTTTAAGTCCTGGGTCATCCTTGTCCCTTTATGTCCCCGACAAATCTTGTAGGGAGACACCCAATGTGTTAGGAATTTTCTGCTAGTTGCATTGACATTGAATGCATGCCAGTGTATGTCTGTTATTTTTTGTTTTCTACATGACTGGCCCATATCTTTTGGCTATAGAGCTCTCTGATTTTCAGAAGTTATTTCTGTAAAAAAAAATTCTTACTATTTCTTTTTGTGGTGGCAAAGAATTGCAAATTGAGGGGCTTCGAATCAATTGAAGAATGGCTGAACAAGTTGTGGTATATAAATGTAATGGAATATTATTTTGCTGTAAAAATGATATGCAGAAAGATCAGAAAAACTTGGAAAAACTATTATGAATTGTTGCTGAGTGAAGTGAGTGCAACCAGGAAAATATTGTGCATAGTAATAGCAACAATATACAACGATCGGTGAGAATTGACTTAGCTCTTCTCAATATAACAGTGATCCAAGACTATTTCAAAAGACAAATGTTGGAAAATGCCATCCACATCCAGAGATGGATGTGAAATCTGAATGCAGATTGAAACATATTATTTTCACTTTTTTGCTGTTTTCTTCTTTTTTGTTGTTTTTCCTTTTGTTCTGATTCTTCTTCCGCAACATGACTAATGTAGAAATATGTTGAATATAATTGTACATGTATAACTTATATTAGACTGCCTTTTGTATTGAGAAGGAAGAGGAGAGGGAGAGAAAAATCAAAACTCAAAATTTTATAAAAGTGAATGTTGAAAACTATCTTTACATATAAGTAGAAAAATAGAATACTATTAATTAGGGGGAAAAGTCTTGCTCTCCTTGTTTAGGAAAGAACTTTTCTAAAATCTAATTAATGCCATTTGATAATCAATCAGCAGCACAATGGTAAAAGATATTTCCATAACAAATATCCTTATTATACCTGCTCAGGAATCAACTTTCTGTAAAGCTAAGTAGTACCACATGATAATTAATTGGTGGGATAGAAGATATTTCTGGAAGAAACATTCTTGCAGTATTTGCTTAGGAAACAAATAACCTTACTACAAACTAATTAATGCTGCCTGATTGGTATTAATGCAGAGATTGATGAATAGTTATGAGGTACGATATAAGAAAATCCCCAAGACCTTTGTCTTTAGAAGCCTGATGAGTTAACTAAGATCAGAGCTTTGAGATGCTTAAAGAATCATAAAAGTGTTGTACCAACCCATCCTTCATTTAAGAATACTCTCTCTAGCATGTCTAATAATGAACATCCAGTGTCTTTAAATATTTTTAATGACAAGTATCATATTAATGTTATCAATATATTGCTTTAAAACTTCCAAAAGGCTTTCTATATGTTATTTGATTGATCCTCACAATAACTCTGTGAAGTAAGTATTGTAATTATTTTTATTTTACAGATAAGGAAATTGAGGCTGGCAAAAGTTTAGTGACTTGCCCAGAGTCATACAGCTAGCAAGTGTTTGAGACAAGATTTGATCTCAGATCTTCTTGAATGTAAGACCAACACAGTACATAGTTTTTAGTTTTACTGCTGTGAAAAAATTTTTTAAAAAAACATAATTCTCTACCTTTTTTGCAAAGGTGGGGGCCTATGGGTGAGACACAGTGTACATATAGCCAGAGCCTATTGATTTATGGGTTATTTTGGTGAATTAATCTCTCTCTTTCTTTCTCTTTCTCCCTTCCTCCCTCCCCCCCCCCATTCTCCCTCCGTGTGTGTCTGTATCTCTCTGTGTCTGTCTGTCTCTTTCTCTCTCTCTCTGTATCTCTGTCTCTCCCTTTCTCTTTCCCTCCCTCTCCATCTCTGCCTATTTCTGCCTCTCTCCCTCTCCCTGTCTCTCTGTCTTCCTCTGCCTCCCTCTCCCTCTCTCAGTTCTGCTTCCTCTTTCTCTCTTCCTTTCCCTATCTCTTTCCCTTTCCCTGTCCCTGTCCCTCTCTCTCTTATTGTTTCTTATTAGGTGTGTGGACCCTTCAGTAGGAGAGAGGGAAGGAATATATTCAGAAACAAAAGTGATATAAAAACAAGATATCAATCAAAGTTTAAAGCCAAAAAAATCTAATTTGGGAACTTGCATAAAAGGGAGTACTTGAATCAAACCTTGAAAAAGGTTTGGGATTCTCAGAGATGGAGGCAAGGAGGTTCAGCATCCTAGATATGGGAGGCAGATGATGGGGAGACTTGGAAATGAGTGAAGAAAATCTGACCTTCAGAAAAAGTAGTGGAGCCAATTTAATTGGAATATAAAGTGTAAAGGGAGAAGAGGAAGGGAAAAAAAGCATGGAATAAATCTGGAAAAATGGGCCCCAAATGGGGTCATGGTTGAACAACAATAACAAAAGAGTCCCTTAAACTCTAAATGTATAATTCTTTGACTATTTCTTTTTTTTCCTTTTTTCCTACAGTGCCTCGAATGTGGTAGAAGACAATGGATGAAAAAAGGGAAATTACTCTGATGATTATCTTCATGTTATCCTGGATATATCCTGTTTATATGTAGTTGTTTGTTTGCTTATTGTCTCCATGATTAGATTGTGAGGTCTTAAAAAGCAGTGATTATTTTTTGCCTTTTTTTGTATACCCAATACTTAGTACAATACTGGGTATACAGTGGATGCTTATTAAATGCTTGTTGAATAAAGTGATTCAGGCCAATTCCAGTAGACTTATGATGAAGAGAGTCATTTGCATCCAGAGAGACTGTGGAGACTGAATGTGAATCACAACATAGTATTTTCACCTTTGTTGTTGTTTGCTTGCTTTTTTTCCCCCTTTTTCCTTTTTTAAAAAATTTTTGATCTGATTTTCTTGGGCAGTATGATAATTGTGAAAATGTTTGTAGAAGGATTGCATGTTTAACATATATTGGATTACTTGCTATATAAGGGAGGGATGAGGTAAAGGAGGGAAAAAAATTGGAACACAAAGTTTTGCAAAGGTAAATGTTAAAAACTATCTTTGCATATATTTTGAAAATGAAAAGCTATTATTTTAAAAAAAATGCTTGTTAACTCACTGATATCTCCCTGCCCATTACACACAAAATCATATCATGAAATTGTTGTATTCTCTCCTTCTTGAAATTACTTTTATATTCCATAACATTCATATATCATAACTTATCAACCATTCTCCAATTGATGGGCAACCATTGTTTCCGTTTTCTTGCCACTACAAAACGGGCTGCCACAAACATTTTTGCACATGTGGGTTCTTTTTCCTCCTTTAAGATCTCTTTGGGATATAATCCCAGTAGAAATACTTCTGGGTCAAAGGCTTTGCACAGTTTGATAACTTTTTGAGCATAGTTCCAAATTGCTCTCCAGAATGGTTCGATCCATTCACAATTCCACCAACAATATATCAATGTCCCAGTTTTCCCACATCCTCTTGGAGAACTCTTAATGTGCATGCTATCTCTACCAGCGTATACTAGTAACTTCTCTACCAATTTTAGTCTTGTAGTATGACTTTGGACATTGGGAGTTGAAGTAACTATCCTATGTCCAAGGTCATACTCCAAGACTAAAATTGTTGTGTTTCAGAGACAGGACTTCCTGAAGCCTCGTCTTTTCTCCCCTGTGTCATGCTAATTCTTGTATTATTTTATGAATAATTCATATTTATTTTTCTGTGAATATATAGTATCTTCCTCACTTACAGCTAGGACATTTTCCTTCCTTTCTATGATTTCAGGGTCTGGCTCGCCATCTTTCTCTCCATTCCAACACCTTTCTTCATTTCAGGAGCATTCAGAACATAGTGAAGTTTCTTCAAAGACACTTGCCAGATTTTTCAATCTTCTTCACTCTTGTGACCTAATTTTCTGGTCCATCTCTTATCATTAAACCTGGTACATAGTAGCTATTTAATAAATGCTTATTTGGGGCAGCTGGATAGTGCAGTGAATAGAGTACTTTCACTGGAGTCAGGAGGACCTGAATTCACATCTGGCTTCAGACACTTAACACTTCCTATCTATACGATCACTTAACCCTAATAGCTCCACAAAATAAATAAATATATGCTTATTTCTTATCTTTCTTCCTGCTTTATGAACCTCTAACTCTATTCTTTGTCTTCACTAGAACCAGTAATACTCCCAAACGTCAATATTTCCCCAGGTATTAACCCAACACTATTTTTTATGATAGCTTTTTATTTTTCAAAGATAGTTTCATCCAATCTTGAAAAACCTTGTGTTCCATATTTTTCTCCCTCCCTCCTCTCCTCCCCCTCTCCCAGACAGCAATCCAATATAGGCAAAATATGTACAATTCTTCTAAATATATTTCTACATTTATCATGCTGCATAAGAAAAATCAGATCAAAAAGGGGAAAAAATGAGAGAAAAACCAACCAAGCAAACAACAACATCAAAAGTAAAATGCTATTTTGTGATCCACATTCAGTACCCATGATCCTCTCTCTGAATGAAGATGACTCTCTTTATCACAAGTCTTTTTGAATTGCCCTTAATCACCTCATTGTTGAAAAGAGCCAAGTCCATCACAGTTGATCATCACATAATCTTGTTGTTGCTGAGTACAATATTCTTTTGTTAACGCAGCACTATTTGCATTCTCCTCCCTTCCCAATATCTACCCAGTGATGAGTCAATTTAACTTTATGCCATACTCTGTTCTCAAATCTTTTTGTCCCCTGGTCCTTTTGCTGATTATATTTTGCTAAAACCCAATACTGGAGATAGAGGAAGTCACAATATAGAGCTGATCAATCCCACTGCAAATTTGGTTATTCAATATGAATAAGGCTCCCAGTACAGCAAGGCAGTCCTTCTACTCTTCTCTAATTGAGTGTCCATTCCACTCACCACAGCAGCTGGTCCAGACTTCTCATTTTTCAAACCTCTCCCAGTATATCTCTCTCATGAGCTCTGAAGATTTTATTTCACTGGACAAATCAAGGCTATCTGCTAAGAGCTTTGTCTCCTCCTCTCCTCCTCATCTCACATCCTTTTAATACCATGTATTGCTGTATGTTCCACACTTCTGGTCTTTGATAAAAGGTAATCTTTCTCCTTGCCAAGGTCAACTCTCTATAAGCATCATTAATCCCATTCAATTCTATCTGATCCAGTAAATTGTCCCCATAATCATCATCATGATCTTTCTAATTTTTAATCTTTTCCTTTCTATTGGTTCCTTTCCTGATGATTCCCCCATGCTCAAAAAAAAGTCTGCTCTTCACTCTAACCTTCTAACAATTATCATCCTATGTCACATTTCATTTTATTCTCAACTAAATTATCTGAAAATGTTGTTTATGCCTTATGCTTTCACTTCCTCTATTCTCACTCTCTTCTGGACCTTTTCAATCTGGCTTCCATCTGGTCATTCAACTGAAACATCTCTCTATAAAATTGCCAGTGATGCCTTAATTGCCAGAGCTAGTGTTTTTTTTTTTTCCTCAATCTTCATTCTGGACCTACCTCTCTGCCTTTCTCTTATTTGAGAAAACTCTCTGCGTTTTTATGAGTCTGTTTTTGGTGTTCCTTTTACCTGACTGCTTCTTCTTAGTTTCTTTTATTCAATCTTTATCCAGGTCATGATGATTAATTATTGGTGTCTGCCAAATCTTCGTTCTGAGATGATTTGTCTTTGTTATTGTTATTCAGTCATTTCTGGCTCTTCATGACCCCATTTGGGGTTTTCTTGGCAGAGATATGAAGTGTTTTGTCATTTTTTTCTCCAGATCAATTTACAGATGAAGAAACAGAATTAACTGTCTTGCCTTGCATCACAAAGCAAATAAGTGTTTGAGTCAGATTTGAACTCAGGAAGATGAGTCTTCCTAATTCCACACCCAGCACTCCATCCATTGTATAACTTATCTTCCTGTCCATACTATTTCACATGATCTCACCAGCTCCTATTAGTTTAGGTATTATTTCTAGACAGATGTTTCTCAGAGCTCATTTCTCTTTTTTTTCTTTTAATAAAGCTTTTTTATTTACAAAACATATGAGTTTTTGAGGATTCCAGGGTTGCTTTTTTGCCGAGGCAGCTGGGGTTAAATGACTTGCCCAGGCTCACATAGGAAGTGTTAAGTGTCTGAGATCAAATTTGAACTCGGGTCCTCCTGACTTCAGGGCTGGTGCTCTCTCCACTGCACCATCTAGCTGCCCTGGGATTGCTTTTTGAGATGTCTGGCCATCCTTAAGCCAGTCAAGAGCTAGGCACCTTGTAATTCCAACAAGGAACTTGTTTACAACTCTATAAAGGAGTTAGACTTCTTTTACACTGGCCAAAATCTTATTGCCTCCTCTTTTTTTTTCCTTTTGCCCAACATGGCTACACCATTTCATAGTATGTATGTTTTCACAAAATCTGAGTAAGGGGGAAATAAAAAATTCAGGGAGTAATTCCTTTCAATATAATGTGAGCTTCCTTGATAGAATGTAAGCTTCTCAAGAGTTGGAACTGTTCCAGTGCAGAACTTGTATCCCCTGCATCTTGTATTGTACCTAGCATATAGATGTTTAATAAATTGATGCTGTTGACCAATTGATTAAAATGAGTTGCTCAGAAAAAAAAAACAAAAAAAAAAACATATGAGTGATTTTTCTACATTGACCTTTGCAAAAACTTTTTTTCCCAAGCTTTTCCCCTCCTTACCCCCACCCCTAACCCCTAGATGACAGATAATCTAATACATGCTAAATAGGATAAATTATATGACAAATACATGTATACATATCTATAGTTATCTTACTGCACAAGAAACATCAGATCTAGAAAGAGAAGAAGAAAAAAACAACCTAAGAAGGAAAACAAAATGCATGGAAATATTCATAGAAAGCGTTAAACTTCTGTGTTGTGGTTCACACTCAGTTCCCACAGGCCTCTCTCTGGACGTATATGACTATGTTCATCGCTGAACAATAGGAACTGGTTTGAATCACATCATTGTTGAAGAGAACCATGTCCATCAAAATTGATCATCATGTAATACTGTTGTTGCTGTGTATGATGATCTCCTGGTTCTGCTCGTTTCACTCAGCATCAGTTCATGCAAGTCCCTCCAGGCCTCTCTGAAATCGTCCTGCTGGTCGTTTCTTACAGAACAATAATATTCCATAACATTCATATACCATAATTTATTCAGCCATTCTCCAATTGATGGGCATCTTTTCAATTTCCAGTTTCTTGCAAAAAGGGCTGCCACAAACATTTTTGCACATGTGGGTCCCTTTCCCTCAGAGCTCATTTCTCTTCTGAACTACCTATTAAACATTTATAACTGGAGATTTTGTAGGTACCTAAAGTTTATCATATTCAAAACAAATTCGTTTATTTTCCCCAAACTTACTTTTTTTCTGATCTCTACTAGTCTTCAAAACTACAACTCTTCCAGGCACCAGATCAATAATCTCAACATCTTTCTTGGTTTCTCTCTCCTTCCCTTTCTCCCTTCCTCTCCGTCTCCCTTTCTCTTTGTTTCTCTGTCTCTGTCTCTCTCTACATCTCTGTCTATCTGTCTGTGTGTGTGTTTCTGTTTCTCTCTCTGTCTCTCTCTGTCTCTGTCTCTCTGTCTCTCTGTCTTTATCTTTGTTCTTATCTCCAAATATCCAATCAATTGTCATATTAGGTGTTTATACATTATAACATCTTTCATATGGCTAAATTTTTTCTTTTATAGACATTCCTTTCTTTTCACTCATACAACCATTACTCTAAACCCTCTATCTCTTATCTGTCCTATTGAAAAAGTCCCCCCCCCAATTGTTCTCTCTGTTGTAATCCTTTCCCACTCTATTCCTTCCATTGTATAAAAGTCCAAATGCTTTCCCCAAATTACGGATTTGACCATGTCATATATAACTCCTTCCTCAATAAGTAAACTCCATTGAGTCAGTATTCCTTCCAAGATAAAGCTTTAGTTTGTTATTTAAGGCTTTTTACAACCTGTTCTTTTCCTATCTTTCTCATTTTTTCTCATTTATTACTCTCTATACACTCTACAATGTAATGATACTAGTGTACTTTATATTCCTGAAAAACAACAATGCATCTCCTGATCTGCTTTCAAACTGCCTGTCCTGCATACCTAGGACACTCTTCCTCTCCACTTTGAATTTTGACATCCCTGGCTTCCTTCAAAATAAAGTTCATATACAACCTACAGTTGACCTTTCTCTGGACCTCTTTGCTAGAGCCTTCTCCTCTAAGATTGTCTTTTTTTTTCTTTTACTCTATGGGTAATTTTTCTATATTAGGTATTTTACATGTTATCTTCCCCATTAAAATGTAAGATCTTTAAGGGCAGGAACTGATTTTGTATTTTTGCCTTTCTTTATATCCACAGTGCTAAGCACATTTGTTGGACATAGTAAATAATCAATAAATCTTGTTGATTAACTGATCTAAGGTACCATCTAGCTCTAAGTCTTACAATTTTTACATCACATTCAATTCTTCACCATTCTTAGTAACTTAAGAACATAACTAAATGTATTCTCAGGATAAATTATTTATGTTGTCAATACAAGAGAAAAGGTCTCATACCATTCCCCACTATATCAAAATAACTAGTTTAAAGCCATGATGATATTTTAACTATGTAAACAAAAGAGTCTCTACTGTATAATTTATTTAGGAAGTGTCAGCCTCTTTAATTGAGTCAAGAAGCTCACAGTTGATCAGCTAGCCAAATAAGCTAGTCATGCCTCTAAAGGATTTAAATAGCTGGAAGATTTTTAGCAGTGAGTCAATGAAGTTATGAACTAGTCCAGCAGTAGGACATTCAAGTCTGGGGATTAAGTTTTCTCATTCTAAAGGAATTGCTTTTGAGGGGAGGATAAAGCTTCTGTCTTCAACACTTTGTAACTGTTTTAGTCACTCTTACTGTCTCTATCTCTTTCTATCTCTATTTGTTTGACTCTCTATGTTTTTTGTATTCGTCTCTCTTTGACTCTCTCCCTCTGAGAGTGAATTTGGTCAAGAGCAGAGAATAAATAGATGTATAAAAATCATCACCCAAGGAGCATAAGCCATTAAAGCAAAGAAGAATGCCAATCAGATTCAAGAAAGGACTGTCATATCATAAAGCAATAGGAATAATTTCCCCATATGACCCAAGTTCATACTTCATGTATGCATCACTACCATTTTATCCTAAGTTTGAGATTATTCTTTTGTGTATATCTGGGACAGAGTGTGCTCCAAGCTTTGAGGTGAATGTTTTATGCTGCTTTTACTATGCAATTTCAATAAATACCTTGAGAAAAATTAATTAAATCTATTGCCTGATTATTGGTGGGAATTTGACCAGTGGGGGCTTATTAATGAAATTATTAGAAACTCAATTTACTAAAATTATTCCTTTATCCTGAGAGTAGAAATCACCTGCCTATGGTGAGTTCAAAGGAGGTTCTATATTAACTATTTAACTTAAAAGTACAACTAAATTTTAAACTCTCTAAGGGCAGAAAAATGTCTTATTTGACTTTTTGAAATCTTAGAACCTGAAGAATCTACAGAACAAGTGCTTCTTAAATGCCTAAATTTATGACAAAATCTTGACAAATCAGTCCAAAAATAAAGCAAAACAAAACATTGGTTCAACTTCTGAAAAATGGCTTTGTAACAGTAAAAAGGGCTTGTGGATGCTCAAGTGCTTAACAAGTGCTAAAATATAAGTGAAGTCAGACTAGATGGATTTTTTTTCTTTCCAGCTCTCTCATTTGAACCACCCACCTACAGAACTACAAGGCTGTCCCTAGAGAATGCGAGAAAGTCCTTGCCCATAGCCAGGCAGAGTATGTATACAATTCATCAAGTGAAAAAAATACTTATCTATTTGCTAAAAAAGGAAAAGAAAGAAAGAAAACTTCCCACTGGGATATCTGGCACCAAAGTTGAGGCTTATGGGAAGAAAAAACATCAATCTTCTAATGTGACATATTCTTGTCAATGATGATTCTAGCAGAAAGATCCTGTTCACAAGAGGACTCTATTGAAATCTTAAGGGGCATCCCTGCCAGACCAATGGCTATGATGCTGAGGAAGGGGGTTAATGCTAAAAATGGACAAAAGTACTTACTATTTTTAATTTTATCTCAGATTATTCTTTAAAATATCATTTAATTCAATTTGATGCAAAAAACATTAAAAAATATTAACCAGGGCCTGTGATAAATAAACCCTATGAACATGAATATGAAAAATAAGAAAAAAAGTCTCTTTCTTCAACTTAAATTCTACTCAGGGCACAACATGTGCATAGGAAAGTAAACACAAATATACACACAGGTACATAGCTCTGTTATTCCTTGAATATCCAACTTCAAAGTCAGGATCTGACATTAGCTACATGAGCCAAGCCATTTTCTAAGTGACAGAGTAGATAGACTTTTAGTCCTGGAAGGAGGAAGACCTGAATTCAAATTTCACCTCAGATACTTATGAACTATGTGAGCCTGGTCAAATTGCTTAACTTCTCTTAGTTTCAGTTTTCTCATCTATAAAATGGGGGTAACAATAGAACTTGACTTACAGGTTTTAGGCAAAACACTTTGGAAACCTTAATGTTCTATACAAGTTCTTGTTATATTTTGGAGCTTGAAGCTCTTGAATTCCATTGACATTTTAGGCTTGATCTCCCCTTTAATTACTTCTTTCTACTCTGTTGAGGCTAGAATATTGAATCAGAATCAGAGGAACTATGAGGAGAGGAGTGATGATTAAAATAAATAAATAAATCTATGTGGGAAAAGGGCCAATTTTTATTTCAAGCAAAGACTGACACTGGTCTTTAGTCTCAGCTATTCAACGTTGTCCCTTCTTGCTAGGAAGGAAATCATTCTCCAAGAAGGGGAGCAGTATCTGCAGTATGGAGAATAACAAAGGGAGACATCCACAGTTTTTCCTCAGCAATAGGAAAATTTGGCTGGCTGACCTCCCCAGACATGCAGAAAAGAAATTAGACTCTCTTGGCTTGGCCCTGCAGGGCAAACTAGGTCCAGCACTTAGAACAGTGCCTGGCGCATAGTAAGTGCTTAATAAATGCTTGTTGACTTAACTTGACTCCGATGGATGGAAACAATAGGGAAGTAGATTTTGGCTCAAAATAATGAAAAACTTCCTAACAATTAGAACTGTCCAAAACCCAAATCGACTAGTTCAGGAAATGAAGAATTCAAAGCCATCCTTAGGGATTTTCAAGCAGACGTTAGATGACCACGTGTTGGGGATGTTGGCAGATAAGTGGCACAGGGGACAGAGGGCTGGATTTGGAGTAAGGGAGATCAGTGTCTAATTCCTGCCTCAGCCATATGAATTGTCCAAATCACCCCCCCCAACCTCATTTCCCTCATCTGTAAAATGGAGATAAACTTGATGCTATTCTCTATACATATGCATCTATCTCAGTGGATATAGAACATTTTGCAAACTTTAAAGTTCTAAAGAAATGGTGATTTTTATTATGATTGTTCTTGTGCAGGGAAGGACAGTATTTGGGCCTTGGAGAGTTGTTGATCTAGTTGCCCTCAGAGATCATTTCCAGCTCTGCTAGTCTGTGATCTCAAGAAAAGTTAGGGGGCTTTCTCACCAATCTTGATTTTTATAGCCTTGTAATACTAGAACTTTAATTTCTGTGATATTTTATGGTTTCCAAAGCACTGTTCTCATTACTAACTACTCTGTGAGGTAGAGTCACTTTCCCTATTATCCAAGAAGATATTCAAAGAGATTTGGTGATTTATCTAAAGTCATTCAACCAGTCAGATGCAGACCAAGAGTTCAAACTCAGCTTTCCTGTCTTGAGACTCCAGTGACCTATCTTTCTTTATTCCTTTCTTCCTCTCCAATTGGGATTAAATTACCTCCCCAGGTTCACACAGCTGGTAAGTGTCTGAGACTGGATTTGAACTGAGGTCCTTCTGCCTCGAGGCTGATGTTCTATCCTCTGTACCACCTACCTGATTTTCCAGTGTTGTTTTTGAGAGAAAATACAAGACACTCAAGGAGAACCTTGGGGGTAAATTGCCTTCTGGAAGAAAAAGACATGAATCAACATGTAATCATTTTCATTAAAGGTTCTCATCATGGACTTGGCTCTTCTCAAAAATGTGGTAATTTAAGGCAATTTCAATAGACTTGGGATGGAAAATGCTATCTGCATTCAGAGAGAGAACTATGGAGGATGAATGTAGAGCAAAACATAGTATTTTCATCTTTTGTTGTTGTTTCTTAGATTATTTTTTCCTTTCTCATAATTTTCCCCTTTTCATCTGATTTTCTTGCACAAAATGACAAATATAAAAATATGTTTACAAGAATTACACATATTTAACCTGTATCAGATTGCTCACTGTCTCAGAGAGAGGAAAAGGTAAAGGATGGAGGGAGAAAAATTTGTAACACAAAGTTTTACAAAAATGAATGTTTAAAACTATCATTACATTTATTTGGAAAAAACAAAATGCTACTGAGGAAAAAGAAAACTAATATATATGGAAAAAAATTTTCTCATCATAATAAAGACCATACATCCTTGGGATGTGAAAAAATGATTGCCACAACCCTCATTGTAATCCATTTTCACCCCTCTTTTGGAAGCTAAGACACTGGGTATGTCCTGATCTGGTATTAAACAAGACCCATAATGCCTCTTTATTACTCTTTCATAGAGTCCCTCTCCTCTCTTTCACATATACCCTTCAATTTGCTAATTCTGTGATTTCTTTCCCTTCCAAGTTTCCCCTTATATTTATGATTAGAGATTTAAAGTTGTAGTTTAACCTCCTCATATTGCTAATAAGGAAACTGAAATCCAGAGAAGGAAAATTAGATTTTCAATGTCATACAAGTACTAAAGGCAACCTCATCCAGTCTAGCACTTTTGACTGCCTACTGGACATTTCCTAAGGTTACTGCCTCTTTCCCCACTTTGATTGTGACACTTATGTATCTCAAACCCAATATACACAAGATTAGAATTTATTTTAGTTTGGCCTACACAGCCTCTTCTTCACTTCCCAATTTCTTTCCAGAGGACCATTATTCTTTGCATACTTAATTTTTTAATCTCACTTGCCCATCTCCCCATATTGAATTTGTTACCTTGCTTTAGGGATTCTGCCCTTTTGGTATAACAAGCATAAATCTACTTCTCTACTCACAGCACAACCACCCTTGATTACACCCTTATCAAACCTCTTATTGAGCATTGCACAATAACCTCCTAATTGATATTTCTGCATCTAGTCTGCCTCCCTCCAATCTCTGCCCACTCAGCTGCCAAAATGGAAAATTTGAATTGACTTCAGCTCCATCAATTTTAGTTTAGGACAAACTCCTCTTTTTGACTTTTTTTTTTAATTTTTATTTTATTTGCATAACATATGTGTGGGTAATTCTTCAACAATAACCCTTACATAGCTTTCCGTTACAAATTTTTCCCCCCAACTCCCCACCCCTCCCCTAGATGGCAGGATATCCACTACATGTTAATTATGTTAAAATATTGGCAAATCGAATATATGTATACATATTTCCAAACTTATCATTGGTGTGCAAGAAAAATCTTATCTACACAAACGATATATCAGATAAAGGAAACACAATGTAAGCAAACATCAATCAAGGAGTATGAGAATGTTATGTTGTGGTCCACATTTCGCATCCCTCTCTCTGGGTGTATATGGCTTTCTTCAGTGAACAATTGGAGGTGGTTTGAAACATTTCATTGTTGAAGAGAGCCATGTCCATCAGAATTGATCGTCATATAGTACTGTTGTTGCCGTGTATCTCTTTTTGACTTTTAAGGTCCTTCACAGTCTGGCTTTAGCCTCCTTTTCTAAATCATTTATATACACACAATTCTTCATACACGCAACAATCCAACAAATTGGTCAGTTTGCTGCTCCCAATTACATGGGTATTCTGAAAATGAACAGAAGCTGGTTGTTCAGTGTGAGCATTTATACTTTGAAAATCAACAAACTACAATCAGGGCTTGATTTATTGTTTTATTGATTATCTAACCTAAAGAAATGGGGAAAGTGTGAATAATATAAATTAAATCTATGAATGAGCCACCCTTATTTTAAGATAACTGATTATTAAACATTTGCCTGTCTGTAACCAACATCTAATCTCTTTCTTCCATTCCAGAAATGCTCTTTCTTGCCTTCCATTTCTTGGAAATCCCAGTTCCCTTCAAAGTTAAAATTCAATGCCACTTCTTCTGAGAAGCCTTTCCTGATTTCCCCAGTTTTTATGCCATCTTACTATGTTACTATGTATTTTTTAAAAAATTCTATGTTTATTTAACTATGGCCTTGTTGTATACACCAAATAGAATATGGACTTCTCCACAGTCCAATATTATGATAGGCATTAGCTGCAGCCTAAATGGTGGTTAATTGATTGCCAAGATTCAGAACCAGTTTCCCTGTTTCCAAATAAAATCTTGTCTCCACTCTTCTACTCGATTTCACTGTTACCTAGGTTTACCTGGATGAGGAGGGCTGGAAAGATGAGGAAGGGCCATGGTATGAAGGTCTCTCTTCTCCAATTATGACAGGTCCTGGTTTTACTTAAGCTAGACAGGAGTTTGTTTTGTTTTTAACCTATCTGAACTTCCTGGGATCTAAGTTTGGAAAAGGAATTACAATTTTCCAAATTTAAGATGTGCTCAGAGCTGGCAAGATCAGCTTCCTGGTTCAAAGGAAAATAGCTTGTTAGACCTCTTGAATTTCAAATGACTCTTACAAAAGAATATTTTGATGAATTAAGTGTAAATGAATCAGGAACAGATGGATTAAATTTCCTTTACACATGAGTTTTAAAAGGAAAAACAATGCTTGGCACATCATATTCTGGAGTTTTGCCAAACTCCACCCACAAAAAATAAAAATAAAGATAAAAAAAAGAGTTTGGAGAGGATTCATGAAATCCTGGCAAATTCCATTTCCCTTCCTTCCTTTTTCAGGTAGAGTTGATTTTCCAGAGAATCTTCAGCCAGGGTAAAATAACCCATTGTAGTGAATGAATCATGTTTCAGATGATCTCCAAAGAGATCATTCTCCCCCTCCAAGCTTTGGTTTTCTCACCTATAAGATTAGGGGGTGGAACTCCACAAGTTCTATAGATCCTTCTAATTCTGGCATTATTTATTCTGACATACCTCTGAGCTTTGAATTTTGTATTCTAAGGTTCGTTCCAGTTCTGATATCCTGTGTCCCAAGGTTCCGCCCAGATCTCACATTTCAGGTTTTAAGTTTCCTTCCATCTCTGGCATTGTGTTCTAAAGTTCCTCCCAACTTATTATCTGCTTTAAAGTCCTTTCCATCTCTGACATTTTGTGTTCTACAGTATATTGTAGCTCTCACATTCTGTGCTCTGGGCTTCCTTTTATCACCTTGAAATTTCCATCTTTCTTCTAAGTTCACCACTTACTCTTTTCTCTATGAGACTTACCTTGACCCCTCTGTTTATGGGTAACTCTCCCCACTCCCAATTGCCTTTCTTTATATGGTGTATAGAATACATATGCTTATATATGTGCATCTATTGCTTCCATGTTAGAATGTAATCTCCTATGGGGCAGTGACTATTTCATTTTTGCCTCTGTATGTCAAGATCAAACATGGTGTCCACTATATTGTAGATACTTAAAGCCCCTATGGATTGATGGTTTATTAGCATTCCCCAGACCACTATACCATCTTGGCTTGGTGATATAAGCAATGGAGCCAATGGCTGTTTCACATTGTTCATATGAACCATTGAGCACTTATAAAAATATTCATGTTGTCTAGAAAGTTTAGCGAAAGATATATGAAATTAGTTCCAAGTGTCAATGTGTCCCCTGCTTCATTTACCCAATATCTATGGTTGAAGTCCCATCAGCTTTTTCAAGCCCAAGAGCAGTCCCTCAGAACAGAATTATGAATTCTGCCCTAGGAAGATTGTATCAGGAGATTGGGATATAGTTCTGGGTGTTGTGTTTTGGGAAGGACTTTCTTTGACAGGAAGGGGGTGATTCCAAAGAAAGGCATCCAAGTGAGTGAACATTAGACAATGCTATATGAAGATTATTTGGAGGTACTGGGACTAATTCATTCTGGTGAGAAGACTAAGGACAGATACAATGCAGTGTTTAAATACTGGAAGGACTGTTGTGTGGAAAGCAAGTCAAGTTAAAAAGTGTTTACTATATGACAGGCAATATGCCATGAATTGGATGAACAAACACAGGCTGAAAGAAAGGCAACTCCTACTCTCAAAGAGCTTTCATTCTAATGGGAAAGACAACACATGGGGTCTATTTAAGAGCAGGGATTAAGGTCCCTAGGGACATGTGGAGAAAATCATTATGAGCCAGGAGAAAAAGGAAGACATGGCTGGAGGAGAGATTAGAATTGTCCTACTTGGCACCTTTGCAGCTACTAACTGTTGTGATTAAATCTGAAGGACTAAAGCTGTTCAAAGATAAATTGGTTGGTTTGGACATGCCCCTTGGCAAAGCCAAGAAGATGGGTCTCAGTGAATGGGGATGTAGACAAGATGAACGGGTTGTCTCAGGCTCTTGGAAGGAAAATCTCTTATGGTGAACATACAAATCTACTAAACTTTTATTTCTTTTTTCCCTTTCTGCCTTGCTGCTGGAGTGTAGTAGGTGAGAGTAAGAAGTTGGATTCTCAATCCAACAGTTAATGGCCACCTTGGGGCAGAAACACATGGAAGCTTCAAGTGTTAGCTAATAAAGCCTGGCTGCCATTTGCCTTTATCATTCCATTACATTCACTAAGCTTAGCTCAAAATCCAGAGACCTGAGAGTAGTCTATCTCAGTTTAAGAGATTTTACAAGCAGTGCAACAATGGTGGAGTACCAAGATTTCCAGCAGAAGTATGACACTGAGGATTGTAACAACAATAAAATTGTAAATGGCATTTATATAATAATAATTATTATATTTAAATAATAATGATGCATTAAAATAGCATTTATATAGCAGTTTTACATTTGTAGATACTTAACATATATTATCTCATTTAATCTTCACAATAACTCTTTGAGATAGGTGCTAATATTATCCCATTTTATAGGTGAAGAAACTGAGGTAGAGAGCAATCAAATTACTGAACTAGAGTCATACAACTAGGATCTGACCTCAAGTTTTCCTGAATCCAAGTAACCAAACACCATGTAGCTGCCTAGAGTTCTAATGCATCTGTCCACATGGCTCAATTTGATAAGTAAGGTCATTGCTAAACCTCTGACTCTTAGTTAAACAAAGAAAGATTATCTAAGAAATAAGGTGTCAGAATTTAGCCTTCTAGACAGAGAAGAGAGATTACCTGGCAATGTTGGCCTGGAGATTGCCTTTCAAGAAACTTCAAATTCAAGAAGTCAGGTACCTGGTCTTCTAGAGAGAAAGAAAGGAATTCTTACTCTTGTTCCCTGTTACTGGAGGAACAAAAAAGCGACTATAGCCCCAGAACAAAGGAGAAAAGGACCCTTTTTATTTCCATTAATATTACTTATTTATTTAGACTATGCAGATCCAGTGAGGAAAGAATTACCTATTCAGAAAACACCTAAAGTGTGTTTGCCTTCCAGGAGAAGTCATCTATTTTAAAAGTAGTTGAACCTTTTTTTTCCCATTTCTCTGTCATGTTTGCCTTTGTCATGACTTGAAAAGTACTTTATTTCATTAAATATCTATTTTCCACTTAAAGAATTATACTCAGTTTTGCTAGGTAGGTGATTCTTGATTATAATCCTAGATCCTTTGCCTTTAGGAATGTCATATACCAAACCCATCATTCCTTTAATGAGGAAGTTGCTAAATCTTAAATGATCCTGACTGTGGCTCCATAATGTTTGAATTCTTTTTGGCTCCTTGCAATTTTTTCTTTTTAATTTGGAAGCTCTTGGAAGCTCTCTATAATATATCACAGAAGTTTTCATTTTAGAATCAAAAGGTGAATGGTGGATTCTTTCAATTTCCATTTTGCACTTTGGATCTAGGTTATCAGGACAATTTTCCTTGATAATTTCTTGAAATATGATATCTGGGGTTTTTTTTATCATGGCTTTTGGGTAGTCTAACAATTCTTAAATTATATTTCATGGATTTATTTTCCAGGTCAATTGTTTTTACCAAGATATTTCATTTTTTCTTTTTTTTCATTCTTTTCATTTTGTTTTACTGCTTTTGTTGTTGTTGTTGTTGTTGTTGTTGTCTCTTGGAGTCATTAGCTTCCACTTGCTCAGTCCTAATTTTTAAAGAATTGGTTCCTTCAGTAAGTTTTTTTTTACTTTTGGCCTATTTTCCTTTGAACAGAGTTCTTTCATTCAATGAATTTTTGTATGTCTTTTGCCATTCAGGGGTTCCATTTTTAGATGTTACTTTTTTCAGTATTTTTGTGTCTCTTTTACCAAGCTGTTTATTCTTTTTAATCATTTTCTTGCATCACTGTCATTTCTTTTTGTTATATTTCTTCTATTACTTTTAATTCTTTGCTTAACTTTTTTTTATTTTTTCCCTTTCTTTAACTCTTCCAGGAATTCTTATTGGGCTGATGGCTAATTGAAATTTTCTTTGAAGCTTTGAATGTTTATACATTTTTATCTTCTAAATTTGGGTCTTGGATTTCCCTTCACTATAGTAGTTTTTTTATGATCAAGTTCTTATTCTCGTTGTTTGCTCTATTTTTGCCTTTAGGTTAAAATTAGATTCAGCTCACCTGAGGATACTGAGGCATTGTCCCAAGATTCTTTGTGTTGTTGTTTTCAGAACTAGTACTGGAGAGTCTATAAATTTTCAGTGCTTCCAAGTTGGTGAGATCTGGGGAAAGATGTGGTCACTGCTCTCATGGTCTTTATCCCTTCCCCCCTGTACCCATAAGTGGTAGTGGAACTGTAACCAAGTTCCTTGCTCTTACAACCACAAGCACTAGTAGTCCCTTCTACCATGCATTTTTCCTCCCTTGTGACTGACCACAAAGGTTTCTCTTCCCCCTGGAATTGCAACTTAAAACTGTGCTTGAGCAATAGAGTTGCCAATCAGTGCCAGTTGTACCCAGTGCCAACAAAGAATGCCTTTTAATTTCTTTCTAATTTCTTTTGTTAGACCAACTTACTATCTGTGGGCCAAGAGTTCTTTAAACTACTACTGCTGCCCCATCACAGTTGCCTCCAAAGCTTATTATTTTGGCTGCCACTGCCAGCCCTGACCTCAATCAGAATCCCAAGTTACTATGCCTGAAATATAAGTTGTCTTAGGGTAGAAAATGCTCATTCTGACCTTTTGTTGTCTCTACTGCTCCAAAATTCAATTTGAGGCTTTATTTTAAACTTATTTGAAGGAGAATATTGGGAGGGTTTGAATGAGTTGCTACCTTCAATCCACCACCTTAACTTCTCTCCCCTAGCATTATGATTTTAGAAATTTTTCATAAATTTTCTTTCCTTATCATTTTACCTTGGTTTGGGTGAGAGATTATACAGGATAACCAGTTCATTTTCCAATTTGGATTTTACCTATGGAATTTATTTTAATATTCCTTGGCAAAGATAAATCGGGGCTCAAGGAGTGAGACGGGGCAAATAGTATCTGATTAGGTGTGACAAGGAGGTGCCTTGAAGTTTTCATAAAAGCTTGACTTCTAAGGGAAAGGCGGGGAGGAGAATAAAACAGGAGGGTGTTCCTGGCAACAGAATCAGGGACTTCTGATTCTTCTGACTCACAGGAGGGATGGTTTTGATCAGAAATAGGCAACAGCTCAGCAGTATTCTTTTTCTGTAAATACCACTAAATTACACAAAGGTAATTGGTAAGGGAAAGGGTGTAGTCTGATGCATGTTTTTATACTGCTACTTTGCACCTTTCCTCCCAGTGTGATAATGGCAATGCCCTCTCAGAAATAGTGTTGTCCATGTTAAGCAAACACCTGCAAATTGAGCACTGAATAATAGTAAATTCAGTTGATAGGACGCTCCCTTAGTCTGGGTTTTGAAAATAAATGATACATGTTGAAAAAATAAAATTTTTTTCCGCTTATATTTTTGTGTGTGTATATCTCCCTCTGACTGTCTCTTACACACACACACACACACACACACACACACACACACATACACACACACACATACACACACAGACATACACACATACATCCCTTTTGGCTTCTCCATTTTAACTTTCTGTTTCTTCTTTTATTCTTTACTTTCATATGATCTTTCAGAGAACTCCTCAAAATGACGTTTTATTTGGGGGGGGGAGCAGGATAGGCATTCCTGAGTATGTCTGTGACCAGCTGGCCAGCAGAACAGCATAACTTCTTTCCTCTCCCTTAGGGACTTGTGAGCTTTCCCTAAAATATAGAAAGGGCAGGTTAATGTTTCCTCTACATAAAACCCAGAAGAACGTAGTCTGCTTCTCTATCCACAATCAGAATAAAAGGAAAAATGCTTGGTTCACCAGAACAGATTTGAAAAACTCAAAATAGTATGCTTCAATCTGCTTTCAGACTCCATAGTTCTTTCCCTGGATGTGGATAACATTTTCCAACATTAGTCTTTTGGAAATTTCTTGGATCATTGTATTTCTGAGAAGAGCTAAGTTGATTGTAGTTGATTATTGCTCAATTTTGCTGTTACTGTGAACAGTATTCTCATAGTTCTGCTCACTTCACTCAACATTAGTTCATGCACGTCTTTCCAGGTTTTCCAACATCTGCCTGCTCACTATTTCTTATAGAACAATAATATTCCATTACACTGATACTGTAACTTATTCAGTTATTTCCTGATTTGATGGGCATAAACTCAATTTCCAAATCTTTGCCATCACAGAAAGAATTGCTATAAATATTTTTGTACATGTGGATACTTTCCCCTTTTTAAGATCTCTGAGATACAGACCTAGTATGGAGATATTACCTGCTCAAAGGGTATACACAGTTTTATAGCATTTTTGGTAATAGTTCTAAATTGTTTTCTGGAATGGTTGGATCAGTTCATAACTCTACCAACAGTGTTCTGATTTTCCTAGATCTTCTTCAACATTTATCATTTTCCTTTTCTTAGCTAATCTGACAAGTGTGAGATGGTACAGCAGAATTGTTTTAAATTGCATTTCTCTGAATAGTAATAATTTAGAGTATTTTTTCAAATGATGATAAATAGCTTTAATTTGTTCATCAGAAAATTGCCTATTCATATCATTTGACTTTTATCAACTGGGAAATAATTTATATTCTTATAAATTTGACTCACTTCTCTATATATTTGAGAAATGAGGCCATTATCAGAAATACTGTATGTAAACATCTTTCTCCTTTCTTTCTAATCTTGGATGCATTGATTTTGTTTGAGCAAAAACGTTTAAGTTTGATATGATCAAAATTGTTCATTTTGCATTTCAAAATGTTCTCTATCTCTTGCTTGGTCATAAATTCTTCCCTTATCCATAGATATGATAGGTAAACTATAACTTGTTCTCTATATTTGTTTAAGTTTTCACTCTTTATGGCTAAATCATGTGTCCATTTTTGACCATAACTTGGTATATATTACTGTGAGATTTTGACCTATGCCCTAGTTTCTGCTATTTTCCAGTTTTGGTCAAATAGTGAGTTTTTATCCCAGAAACTGGGATCTTTGGATTTATCAAACACTAATTACTATGGTTCTTTACTACTGGAGACATTCTTGTAGGAACTCACAGTTAGCATCTCATGGATTATGATCATTTTCTAAATGACTTTTATAATTTTTGGTTGCCACATGGTAGGAGACTGTCATTCTTATCTACCAAAGTAGAATCAGAACCACAGAATGCAAAAGTTAGAAAGGACCTATGGTCATAGAGCGTCAGAGCTGGAAGAGACCATAGAACATAGAATGTCAGAATTGGGAGGAACTTTAGAATGCAGAATATCATCACTGGAAGAGACCTTAGAACATCAAAGTGAAAGTTAGAAAAATCAATGAAACAGAAAATATTAGAACATGGAATGTAAGAGATGAAAGAACCTTAGTACATGAGATATATAAACAAAGAAACCATATTTAATGAGTATTATTTGTTTTATAGATGAGGAAACAGAACTTAAGATAACTAAGGTGATTTGTTGAAAATGGTATCATTTCTTCAGCTTTGGTGAAGCTGAATCATCTTTATTGATGACTGTGTAGAAACTTACTTAATAGCCACTATTATTCAATTACAGACCTAAATCTCTTGTCATCTTCCCTACTATTGCAAATGTACCTTCTCTCTCCTTTCCACCTCTTTCTCAGGATTCAGTAATAAAAACAATATTATCATGCTTCTAGAAAGGGTGGGACAGTGTTTTTGCTCACCATTGCTGTGGGCTCAAAATTTTCTGGATCAAAATTCCCTTCTTTGACTCCCAATCCCCGTCATCTTTTTATATTAGAATGGAAGATCCTTGAAGGCAGGAACTGCTTTACTTTTTATGTTTGTACTTCCAATTATTTTTTAAATAATAGCTTTTTATTTTCAAAATATATTCAAAGATAGTTTTCACCATTCACCTTTGCAAAACCTTGTGTTCCAAATTATTTTTCCCCTTCTTTCCCTCTACTCCCTCCTCTAGACAGCAAGTAATCCAATAAAGGTTAAACATGTACGATTCTTCTACACATATTTCCATAATTCTCATGCTGCACAAAAAAAATCAGATCAAAAAGAAAAAAAATAAGAAAGAAAACAAAAGCAAGTAAACAACAACAAAAAGGTGAAAATACTATGTTACGATCCACATTAAGTCCCCATAGTCTTCTTTCTGGGTGCAGGTAACTCTCTCTATAACAAGTCTATTGAAATTGGCCTGAATCTTCTCATTATTGAAAAGAACCACGTCCATCACAACTGATTATCATATAATCTTCTTGTTGCCATGTACAATGTTCTCTTGGATCTACTCATTTGGCTTAGGATCAGTTCATGTAAATCTTTCAGGCTTTTCTGAAATCATCCTGCTGATCATTTCTTATAGAACAATAATATTCCATAACATTCATATACCATAATTTTTTCAGCCATTCCCCCACTAATAGGACATCCACTCGGGTTCCAGTTCCTTGCTACTACAACAAGGACTGCTACAAACATTTTTGCACATGTGGGTCCCTTTCCCTCCTTTATGATCTCTTTGGGATACAGTACTAGTGGATCAAAGGTATACACAGTTTGATAGCCTTTTGGGCATAGTTCCAAATTGCTCTCCAAAATGGTAGTATCAGTTCACAACTCTACCAACAATATATTAGTGTCTCAGTTTTCCCACATCTCCTCCTACATTCATCATTATCTTTTCTTGTGGTCTTAACCAATCTGAGAGGTGTGTCATGGTATTTCAGAGTTTTCTTAATTTGCATTTCTCAGATCAATAGTGATTTAGAGCATTTTTCATATGACTAGAAAAGGTTACAATTTCATCTGAAAATTGTTCATATCCTTTGACCATTTATCAATTGGAGAATGACTTGTCTTCTTATAAATTTGAGTCAATTCTCTATATATTTTAGAAATGAGACTTATCAGAATCCTCAGATATTAAAAAAAATTTTTTCCCCAGTTTTCTGCTTCCCTTCTAAGTTTTTCTGCATTGGTTTTGTTTGTACAAAACCTTTTTCCCCTGAGGCAATTGGGTTTAAATGAATTGTTCAGCATCACACATTCAGGAAGTATTAAGTATCTGAGGCCAGATTTGAACTCAGGATCTCCTGTCTTCAGGGCTAGTGCTCTATCCACTACACCAACTAGCTGCCCCATACAAAAACTTTTTAACCTAATATAATAAAAATTATCCAGTTTGCATTTCATAATGTACTATAGTTCTTCTTTGGCCATAAATTCCTTCCTTCTCCACAGATCTGAGAGGAAGACTATCCTTCGTTTTTCTAATTTGCTTATAGTATCAATTTTTATGTCTAAATTCCATTTTGACCTTATCTTGGTATAGGGTGTTAAGTGTCAGTGTCGAGTTTCTGCCATATTATTTTCCAGTTTCCCTAGCAATTTTTGTCAAATACTGAGTTTTTATTTCAGAAGCTGGAGTCTTTTGGCTTATCCAACACCACATTTCTATAGTCGTTGACTATTGTGTCTTGTAAACAAAACCTATTCTACTAATCATTAAACTGGCTATTTTTTTCAGTTTTTTTTTAATTGAAGCTTTTTATTTGTATAACATATGTATGGGTAGTTCCCCAGCATTGATCTTTACAAAGCTTTCCATTACAAATTTTACCCCCAGTCCCCTCCCCACTCCTAGATGGCAGGAAGTCCACTACATGTTAATAATGTTGAAATGCTTGAGAAGTTATGCAAGAAAAATCCTATCTACAAGAAAAAAAAAGAAAATCAGAGAAAGACAACATAATGCAAGCAAATATCAATAGAGATCATGAAAATGTTACGTTGTGGTCCATATTTCATATCCCTCTCTCTGGGTGTATATGGTTTTCTTCAGTGAACAATTGGAACTGGTTTGAGACAATTCTTTGTTGCAGACAGCCATGTCCATCAGAATTGATCATCATGTAATACTGTTGTTGCTGTGTATGATGATCTCCTGGTTCTGCTCGTTTCACTCAGCATCAGTTCATGCAAGTCCCTCCAGGCCTCTCTGAAATCGTCCTTCTGATTGTTTCTTACAGAGCAATAATATTCCATAACATTCATATACCATAATTTATTCAGCCACTCTCCAATTGATGGGCATCCCTTCAGTTTCCAGTTTCTAGCCACACAAAAAGGGCTGCTACAAATATTCTTGCACATGTGGGTCCCTTTCCTTCCTCTAAAATCTCTTTGGGATATAGGCCCAGTAGAAACACTCCTGGGTCAAAGGGTATGCACAGTTTGACAACTTTTTGACATAGCTCCAAATTCCTCTCCAGAATGGTTGGATCCGTTCACAGTTCCACCAACAATGTATTAGTGCCCCAGTTTTCCACATCCCCTCCAACATTCATCGTTATCTTTTCCTGTCATTTTAGCCAATCTGACAGGTGTGTAGTGGTACCTTAAAGTTGTCTTAATTTGCATTTCTCTGATCAATAGTGCTTTGGAACAACTTTTCATATGACTAGAGATGGTTTTAATTTCATCATCTGAAAATTTTCTGTTCATATCCCTTGACCACTTATCTATTGAAGAGTGGCTTGAATTCTTATATATATGAGACAATTCTCTCTATATTTTAGAAATGAGGCCTTTATCAGAACCATTAAATGTAAAGATGATTTCCCAATTTGATGCTTCCCTCCTAATCTTCTCTGCATTTGTTTTATTTGTACAGAAACTTTTTAACTTAATATAATCAAAATTATCCATGTGGTGTTCAATTAGGAGTTCCAGGTCTTCTTTGGACATAAATTTATTCCATCTCCACAGGTCTGAGAGATAAACTATATTACGTTCCTCTAACTTGCTTACAAAGTCCCTCTTTATATCTAGATCATGAACCCATTTAGATCTTATCTTGGTATGTGGTGTTAGGTATGGGTCAAGCCCTAATTTCTTCCACACTAGTTTCCAATTTTCCCAGCAGTTTTTGCCGAATAGTATTTATCCCAAAAGCTGGGGTGTTTGGGTTTATCGAACACTAGATTGTTAAGGTTAATGCCTAGGTTGTCCTGGTAACCTATCCTGTGACACTGATCAACTGCTCTATGTCTTAGCCAGTACCAAACGGATTTGATGACCGCTGCTTTATAATACAGTTTTAGATCTGGTACAGCAAGGCCACCTTCATCTGCCTTTTTTTTCATTAGTCCCCTTGAAATCCTTGAGCTTTTGTTCTTCCAAATGAACTTTGCTACTATTTTTTCTAGATCTGTAAAATAATTTCTTGGGAGTTTGATTGGTATGGCACTAAATAAGTAGATTAGTTTGGGTAGTATTCTTATTTTTATTATGTTCACTCTGCCTACCCATGAGCACTTAATATTTTTCCAATTGATTAGGTCTGATTTTATTTGTGTGGAAAGTGTTTTGTAGTTTAGTTTGTATAGTTTCTGACTTTTCCTTGGCAGATAGATTCCCAAATATTTTATCCTATCATCTGCTATTTGGAATGGAATTTCTTTTTGTATCTTTTGCTGCTGAACTTTGTTGGTAATATATAAAAATGCTGATGATTTATGTGGATTAATTTTGAATCCTGCCACTTTGCTAAAGTTGTGAATTGTTTCTAATAGTTTTTTAGTTGAGTCTCTAGGGTTCTCTAAGTATACCATCATGTCATCTGCAAAGAGTGATAATTTGGTTTCTTTATTACCTACTCTGATTCCTTTTATCTCTTTTTCTTCTCTTATTGCTAAAGCTAACATTTCTAATACAATATTAAATAGCAATGGTGACAGTGGGCAGCCTTGTTTCACTCCTGATCTTATTGGGAATGATTTTAGTTTGTCTCCATTACATATGATGCTTGCTGATGGTTTTTTTTTATTTTAAATTTTATTTTTTTATTTTATTTGCATAACATATGTGTGGGTAATTCTTCAACAATAACCCTTACATAGCTTTCCATTACAAATTTTTCCCCCAACTCCCCACCCCTCCCCTAGATGGCAGGATATCCACTACATGTTAAT
>JAJPUD010000001.1:716582-768262 GCA_023553655.1 Myrmecobius fasciatus
TGTCCCGAGTGCCTCAGATAAACTCCAGGTGTTTGGAATTTGGAGTTTGGAGTTTGGAATTTCTGCCAGGATGAGCTGAGCTGAGTCCCACCCTCACTTCCATCCTACACAGGAGTCCTCTATTTATCTCTCTGTCTGAGTTAGACAAACCTGATATGAAGTTCTTCAGAAAGCAGTGCCCAAATATTTCTGAGTTCATTGACTTGAAGATCAGTTCAGAGGCTTATTTTATTGTTGATTTGAGAGAAGATCAGAGGAGAGGCAGAGAGTCACCTTTTCACTCTGCCATCTTGGCTCTGCCCCCCCTAAACTGGCTATTTTTTAACCTGTACCTAATAGTTTTGATGACCACTGCTTTATAATATAGTTTTATGTCTGGTCCAGCTAGATCACCTTCATTTGCATTTTTTCATTAAGTCCCTTGAAATTCTTGACTAAATTTTGTTCTTCCAGATGAACATTGTTATCATTTTTTCTAGCTCTGTAAAATAATTTCTTAGCAGTTTGATGGATATGGCACTGAATAAGTAGATTAATTTAAGTAGAATTGTCATTTTTATTATATTAGCTTGGCCTGACCATGAGCATTAGATATTCTTCCAATTGTTTAGAGCTGATTTTATTTGTGTGGAAAGTGTTTTGTAATTGTGTTCAGATAGTTCCTGACTTTGTCTTAGCACGTAGACTCCCAAATATTTAATATTATCTACAGTTATTTTAAATGGAATTTCTTTTTATATCTCCTGCTGCTAGACTTTGTTGATAACATAAAGAAATGTTGATGACTTATGGGATTTATTTTGTATCCTGTAACTTAGCTAAAGTTGTTTATTTTCTCTAGTAGTTTTTTTAGTTGTTCCTCTAGGATTCTCTAAGCATACTATCATATCATCTGCAAAGAGGGATAATTTTGTTTCCTCATTACTTACTTTCTTCTCTTATTGCTGTAACTAACATTTTTATACAATGTTAAATAATAATGATGATGGGACAATCTTGTTTCCTGCCTGATCTTAATGGTTTTACATAGATGCTACTGAACAGTTTAAGGAAAACTCCATTTATTCCTATGTTCTCTAGTATTTTAAATAAAGGAATAAGTGTTAGATTTTGTCAGATGTTTTTTCTGCATCTATTGAGATACTAATATGATCGCTGTTAGTTTGGTTATTGATATAGTCAATTATGGTAATAGTTTCCCTAATATTGAACCAGCCCTGCATTTCTGTAAAAATTCAACTTGGTCATGGTGTGTTATCCTATACAGTTCTTAACAGAAAGACCTGGTATAGAGGAAACACTTACGAAGTGCTTTTTCATATTTTTCATCAATCTGTCAATTAATTAATTTCTCCTATTTTTTCTCCCTTCCCTCTTTTCCTTTTCCTTCTCCTCCTTTACTGTTCACTATTCCCTATTTCTTTTTTCCCTAGTCTAGTAAAAACTCAATCTTGCAGCTTCTTGTCTTTTCAAATTCTCCAATTACTACATGATTGTGCTTCTTCAGAATCTTGAGAGCAAAGGACACAAAATGAGGGGGTGACTAGGAAGTATAAACAAGTCATATAAACTCAATCTTCCTTGGTTTGAACTTGAACTTCATTCACATTTAGCCCACATTTTTGCAGTGTTTTAATGTTATTAAAAAGGTACCTTCTTGGGGCAGCTAGGTGGCGCAGTGGATAGAGCACCAGCGCTGAAGTCAGGAGGAGCTGAGTTCAAATATGGTCTCAGACACTTAACATTCCCTAGCTGTGTGACCCTAGGCAAGTCACTTAACCCAAATTGCCTCAGCAAAAAGCAAAAATAAAATAAAATAAAATAAAATATAAAAGGTACCTTCTTAGGGAAACTAATAAAATCTGTTTTTAACCCAGACTTGTAATTAGGGAAATTAGTAATACGATCCATCATCATCTTAGAGAATACATCTATATATGATGATCAATTCTGATGGATGTGGCTCTCTTCAACAATGAAATGTCTCAAACCAGTTCCAATTGTTCAGTGAAGAAAGCCATATACACCCAGAGAGGGATATGAAATGTGGACCACAACATATCATTTCCATCATCTCTATCGATGTTTGCTTGCATTGGGTTTCCTTTCTCAGATATTTTTTGTTCATGTAGATACGATTGTTCTTGCACGGCAAGATGAGTATGGAAATATGTATACATATATTCGACTTGTCAAGTATTTTAATATAATTAACATGTAGTGGACTTCCTGCCAACTAGGGGAGGGGAGGGGACTAGGGGGAAAATTTGTAACGGAAAGCTTTGTAAGGATCAATGTTGAGGAACTACCCATACATATATTATGCAAATAAAAAGCTTTAATTTAAAAAAGTACATAAAAAAGAGAATACATCTAATAAGAAATCTTCTGTGGCTCTCTGTGAAGGCATTCTCCTTCCAAACCAGGGAAGTGGGGGTGTACACACACAGCTTCCTTCCCCCTTGGGAAGTGGCAAGGAGGAGCATGATTGGCCCCCAGGATTAACAATAGTCCAGTACTAAGTAGTCATAAAATCAGGCTCCTTGTGCCAGGGAATTCAGGGCTCTGTAAACAGCTGCTTTCCAGCGGCTGCCCAAGATAAAATTGATGCCCAAATACCTCTTTCCCAATAATGAAAAAATGTGTGTGTGTGTGTGTGTGTGTGTGTGTGTGTGTGTGTGTGTGTGTGAGGGCCTGTGTTCCCAAGTCTGGTTTCCAGGGACAAGGGCAACATGAGGGAGGAAAGATTTCTGAATGCTAAGAGGGAGGATTTCTGGGTTCCAGGCAAGCAACAAATTAAGTAATCAGCAAATATTTATTTATAAGTCCTTATTATGTGGCAAGTATTTTGGTTAGAGCTGGACATACAAAGATAACTAAAAAATCGTGATGAGGGAGAGAAAAATAAATGTTTAAAATTTAAAAATACATATACATATAACATACATGTATATCTATATGTATATAAATATATAGAGACATGCATACATTATCTATCTATCTATCTATCTATCTATCTATCTATCTATCTATCTATTGACAAAAATAGTCCCTGCCCTCAGGAAGCTCATATGCTATGGTGCCAAAACCTTGGTAGACATGAGCTGTACAGAGTAGACGAAAGGGGAATACATAAATTTGAGAGCAACTTTAGGGATTTTGGAAGTTCCTCTTCAGCGTCAGATGATGGAATCAGAGAAATTGAATAGAATCACAAATAAAGAAAGTCGGAAACAGAAAAAGCCTTAGGGATTGCTTAGCTTACCTGCATTAGTCTTTAAAGGAAGAAACAGGCTCAGGGAGGAGAATAATAAAAATAAGAAGAATAGCAGGTATTTTGAGAGCACTTTAAGGTTGGCCAAGCACTTTGCATTGGTATCTTATTGGATGCTCACATCAAATTTGTGAAGTAGATGTTATTTTGCAGATGAGGGAAACTGGCTGAGAGAATTTAAAGGTTTCTCTGATCCAAGATAGTTTTTTAACAGGTTTTATGACAGGTTTTATCACTGTGTCACCTGGATAGATAGAAAGGGATATATATTTATGGGCATGGTGGTAGGGACTGGGCTAAATTTAACACACATACATGCACACACACTTTAAAGTAATCATTGTATAGACTTGGGATGGGAAAATGCCATCCACATCCAGAGAGAGAACTATGGAAATTGAATGTGGATTGAAGCATAGTATTTTCACCTTTTTGTTTGTTTCTTTCTTTCTATCTTGTGGTTTTCTCCTCCCCTTTGCTCTGATTTTTCTTGGTCATTATGACAAATATATCTAAAAGGGCTGCACATATTTAATCTAAATCAGATTGCTTGCTGTCTTGGGGGAGAGAGGTAAAGGAAGGAAGGAGAAAAATTTAGAACACAAAATTTTACAAAAATGAATGTTGAAAACTGTCTTTACATATATTTGAAAAAATAAAATACTATTGGAAAAAACAAATAAAAAGGAAAAAAAATAATCATTGTAATCCAACATTCAAGACCAGAAATTTACATAAAGCTCTACTTGTTGCAGGAATGATTATATTTTGTTCAGTGTCTGATTTCCATTTACATAGGCATAGAGCATTGAGTAATGTTCTCTTCACTCAATGAGGACAGTTTTACACAAATAATGAAACCTGGGTTATAATACAATAACAATTTGCATTTCCATTGTGCTTTTCAGCTGACAGTGTTTTTCTCACAGTACTCCTATGTCTCAAGCAATCTGAGTATATGTTAAACCACTTCCAAGCACGTAAACTTCTCCCCATTTTTTAGAAGGGGACATGGGCACAGAGAATTGAAGCAATTTGTACAAGGTCACACAATTGTTAAATATCAGAGCTAAGATTCAAAACCGATTCTCCTAACACAGCATAACTCAGAGAATCAGAAAAAAATACTTGAATTAGCAAGGATTGGAGATAGCACATAGCTCCCCATCCCACAATTTCCCCTCTTTCCCTCCCTTTTATCACAGACACAGGAGAAGGAATCCTAGTAAAGGGAAATAACTTAGTAGCTCAAGGCTATTTAGCTATTTAGTGGCAGAGCCCAAGAGTATACAACATTACCTCTCTCCCAGCAGCCTTACACTCTGAGCAGAAGCTGCTGTGTATATGGGGCCATTCTCCTCTCTATCTAGGCAACATCTGTCTGGAGATGAGAATACCAAGAGGAAAGACCACACACAGAGAGGTTGACAGGCTCCAGTTACCTGGAAAGATACCAGTCAGAAGCTATGGACATGGGGAGTGATATCTAGATCCAGAAGGCACCTTACAAACTCTCCACATTAAGCCCAGGTGAATTTAAAAGTCTTAAACCACTTCCAAGCAAGTAAATTTCTATCTACTGATTTTAAAAGACGACAAAATGAAAAGATTTCCATCGTTTACTTAATATGTTGTTTCTTCATATTGCATATCCCGTAACCTCACAAAACAAAGCACAGGGAAACCACTAGGAAAATGGGGGATTATACTTTCCACATTTTAGAAAACATATTTTGGAAAACATTCACAGGCTTGCATACAGAGAGCAGCACGCACATAGACACACACTTAAATGAGTATCTGAGCCTCAGCTTCCTCCCCTATAAAATCAGGAGATTAGGGAAAAAAACCCCAAAAAAGAATATTGACCCAGAATTATCTCAGGGGTTCAGTCTAGTTCTCAATTATAGAATTTCTTTCTCTCTTAGTATTCAAAGAATACCAGAGATTCTGAAGCATGTACTTAAGCACTTGGGTGCCTTGGGGGAACCTGCATTGACCCTCTTAGCTACCCTGGACCCCTTGAATAAATAGCACTCAACCATCTGGAAACTTCTAGAGGAGACTGATAATGCACATTGGAGCACAGCTGGATCAGAGAGAAAGCATGGCTCATTAGCACATTAACTATTGTAGCTTCTCAGGGGACAGTGATGGCTTAGGGGTAGGTACCCTATTTTGAAGATGAAAAAACTGAGGGACAGGATTCTAGGATCATAGAGTGTCAACAACTGGAAAAGATCTTTGGACATAGAATGCCATATCTGAAAGGGATCTGAGAAATTTGTTCCATTCCCCACATTTTACTGATAAAGGCTTGAAGTCTTAGGGAAGTGTGCCATAGTCAGGACTACAACCCAGATTCTTTATCTCTTAAGGCTGAGCACTGTCCAGTAGTCCCAGTGACCCAGAACAGAGCAGGCTGGTGTCTCTCCTTCCCAACTCTGGTTCCTGGATGGAGCTAACACGGAGGAAGATTTCTCTTCATGCACTTAGAATTAGGACAGTCAGTAAACATGCATTTATTAAGCATTTACTCTGTGTTATACATTGTACTAATTACTGGGGATCTAAAGAAAATGGAAAAATATGACTCGAGGAGCTCACATTCTAATGCGGGAGACCACATTCAAACAGTTATGTACATACAAACTATATACAGTGTAAATGAGGAATAATCTCAGAGGGATTAACAGTGGATAAGGTGGAGGGATGGACAAAATTTTCCTGCAGAAAAAAGAATCTTGGAGGAAGCCAGGAGGCAGAAGGGAGAGGATTCCAGACATGGGGAAAACAGCCTGTGCAAAGAAACAATCTGGAGATGGTTTGTTGTAGCAAGGTCAGTATCACTGGATTGTAGAGTGTGAAGTAAGGAGCAGTTGTAAAAGGCTTTTTTTAAAAGTCAAACAGGATTTTAGAGTTGATGCTGGAAGTAATAGGGAGTCAGCGGAGATTATTGAGTGAGGGTTGAGGGTGAAGGGAATGACATCATCAGACCCAGACTTTAAGAAGATCTTCTTGGGAAAGTTTGCAAGACCAGTTTTCCAGACCTGAAGAGGTTCAGATGGGTTGTTTATTAAGCTTTGAATACATGCCTGTGTTATTTTTTAAATGTACCTGAACCCTGAGCTTCAAGGTTTCCCAACTCCAGCCTGAACTCCAGGCCACATACTTCAGAGTCTGCTGAGCCTTTCCATGAACTGACAAGTCCTTATCAGCCCTGGGAGGAGATAACATAGTCCAGTATCCATGTGCCAGGAAACAAGAAACTCCATAAAAAGTGGGGTAAGGCAGAGCTCTGCAATCCAATCAAGCTTTTGCCCTTAACCATTCCAGGGTGGAAGAAATGGCATTTTATATTATGGAATTTTTCCCTCTTCTTGTTCTTTCTTAGTTGAGACCAATTTTGCATAAATAACTCACAACCACAGAAATATTACACCAAAGCAACAGCACTGGGTGGCAAATTTCTCTGTTACCACAAATATCCTTTCTCCTTTAGGATCTAGATTGAAAGCATTTGGATTTGTTTGTCCGTCCCATCCTCATTCAGACTTAGAAAGTTCCCAGGACTCAAAGAAGGCTAATATACCTATTTCCATCCTCAAATGGCTTCTGTCTATCACCAAACATGCATTTCTTCTCTGTTCACACTTTTCTTGTGCTTTTATGTTTTCTTTTTCTTCAATAAAAAATGGAGGATGGGGGTGAAGGATGTAGTAAGAAGGGAATAATTTGTCCTCTCTCCTCTGTGAGCTAAGGGTGACTCAGAGGATTACACCTTAGGTTAGGACATTTAGGTTGTTGGAATATGCCCTAACAACTTCCTAGTTGGCCATGGGCAGGTGACTGAACCTCATAGTTTGAGATTTGGAAGGCTCATCAATAGCCATCTATCCCAACTTCTTTATTTGTTGTTGTTGTTTATTCATTTTAATTGTGTCCAACTCTCCATGACCCTGTTTGGAGTTTTCTTGGCAAAGAAACTGGAGTGCTTTTGCCACTTTTTCCAACTTATTTTACAGATATGGAAACTGAGGCAAACAGGGTCTAAGTGATTTGCTCACGGTCACACAACTAGTGTCTGAGGCTGGATTTGAACTGTGTCTTCCTGACATTGGCTCGGTGCTTTGTACACTATGGCACCACTTAGTTGCCCTTGTCATTTTACATATGAGGAAATCAATATCTGGTGAGGTTATTGGATTTTCCCAAGAGTGCACAAATGGCAGTAATAATACTTGTTTGCTTCACAGAGGTGTTGGGACAGAAGGACTTGTAAACCTGAAAGCCCCATATGGACATGAGTTTATGTTACTGTCATTTCTCCTGCTGGGAAACAAAATCCAAATTGGAAATTCAAATGCTGTTACTCTCTTCTCAGTTTCTCTTATAGATTAGCCACTAAACATATAATACTGGCACAGCCCCCATCCTTACCTAATGTCTTAGAACACTGGGTCCTGGTGCCCCTTGCTACTTCTATGGAAAGATGTGTAAGTTTGGTTTGGTGAAGAGACTTTGGGGAGAGAGAGAAGTGGAGTTTAAGAGATGAAAGGGTGAGAGACAAGGTATGGACTTTGGATGACAGGTGGGATACCTCCTCAGAGCCAGAGCCATGATAAAAGGCAATCTTCCAGCATGTTTTTTGATTTCTGGCCTCTGTATCTCCAGAAGCTGCTAAGAGAAGATTTCCTGGGTAGCATCATTCTCCATTTTCTTGAGCTTGAATTTTATCTCATTTGGAACTCCCAACTCCTCTGATTCTTGTGTCTAACCTAAATAGCATAACTCCAGAATGAATATGCTGCTTACTATTCATAATTATTTTTGTGTAACCAGTATTTGATAGAAAAAAGGCTAAAAAGAGTAAGCAAACTTATGCTCTCTTCCCCTTTATTTCAGCCAGGTAAATTGGCTTTTATTCTGAACCCCTAATGGAGCATGATGATCCTAAGACTATAAATATTCAATGTGTGGTAGATGGAAATAATTCTGGTCTTAAAACTTCTCTTAGAGATAGTAGATGGAAGGAGCAAGTCCTATCCATGGCCCTCCTCCTGCTTCTCACATAGGGGAAAATCTCTGTCTTCCTTGAAGATAAAACTGGCCAGATCCTTAATCATATTTACCCAGCTTATCAGTCACAGATAATACTCAAACCCAGAATGCCAGAGCTGGAAGAGATCTTAGAAATACTCTAGGAGGCAGCTAGATGGTGCAATGAAAAGAGCACTAGCCTTGAAGTCAGGAGCCGCCAAGTTCAACTCCGACCTCAGATACTTAATATTTCCTAGCTATGTGGGCAAGTCACTTAATTGCCTGCAATTGCCTGCAAAGAGAGAGAGAGAGAGAGAGAGAGAGAGAGAGAGAGAGAGAGAGAGAGAGAGAGAGAGAGAGAGAGAGAAATATTCTAGTGCCACTCCTTATTTGACAGAGAAGTAAACTGGGGTTTAAAGGATAATAAAAATCCTAACTGTCACTTATAAAGACTTTTCAAGTTTGCTGTTCTTGTCAGTCATTTTAGGTGAATCCAACTCTTCATGACCTCATTTGGGTTTTTCTTGGCAAAGGTATTGGAGGAGTTTTCTATTTCTTTTATTTTACAACTTATTTTACAAATGAGGAAACAGAGGCAAATAAGGTTAAGTGACTTGTCCAGGGCTATCCAGCTAGTAAGTATCTGAGGCTGGATTTAAATCCAGCTGGGCACTTTATCCATGTGCCATGTAACTGTCCTAGTTAGCAAAGCATTAAAGCATCCATTAGCATTTGATCCTCAGATCCTTATTGGTCATTGTTGCTGTTACAGACCTGTGCTTTTATATGTTGAAGTTTCCATATATCAAAACTGATCAGCACATGCTCAATAATGTTGACCTTAGAGAATTATCTAGAAATGGCTCAGCTAGGGTCACTGAGCCAGAATATGTCAAATGATGCTGACTCCCAGACCTGCCCTCTATCTGCTATGTCAAATTGTTTCTTATTTCCATTTTATAAGTAAATAAACTGAGGTTCAGAAATTTTTCCAGGATCACACAGCAAGTAATTGGAATTGGAATTTGAACCTGACTCCATATCCATCACTCTCAGTACTCCATAAAGCAGAGGGAAAGGTAGAACTCATATCCCCTGAATTTCAGTTCAGTACATTTCTGCTATATCATACTGTTTTTCCCCTAGCATTTGGAGCCTCTTTTTCCTGTGTCTTCCCAAGAAAGGCAAAATATAAAAGCTTTTTTTAATGTACTTAATAGAATTTCTACTAAGTTTTTTTTTTTGATTTTTATAGTAGGTTTGTTTTTCAAATCACTTCACATGCAAGTTTCCCAAATGTAGGGACTGGCCTTTGTTTGTTACTGTTGTTGTTCCTCCATTGTTTTTGAAGAGGACCAACGCCAGAACTGTGATGTCTTGACTTACATGGGAATTGTATGTAAGTAAAAGAGAGTCATGCAAAGTCAACAGCCTCATTCTCTCTTCCAGAGTCATGGGAAGTCCAATGGCAAGATAAAAGTTAGGATGACTGGCTATCACCTAGGATGCAGTAGTTGACCTTAGCATTTTTTGATGTCTGACTAGTGGCTGCTCTGGAAAAACTATTTTAACAATAGGAACTTCCAACCTTGACCCAAAAACACTGTACAGGGTGTTCCAAAAGTCTCAGGGCATTAAAAAAAAACTATTAAATCTTAAAAGTATTAAATAGCTATTAATTTATTAAAATATAAAATTACAATGAGATTTTGGGACACTCCATATATAGAGGAAGTTAAGCACTTTACATACATTATTTTATTTGACTCCTCATAATAGTACTGTCAAGTAGACTCCTCTCATTTTCCATGTAACAAAAATGAGACTCAGAGACCAATGGCTAGTCTCAGGGAGAACCTGAACTTGGGTCTTCTGACTCTAATTGGTTTATTCTTTCCAGTCTTCCCTTCTGATCCCCTAAAAAGTAATATCTCCATTTTACAGATAGGGAATCAGAAACTCAGAAATGCAAAATGACTTGTCTAAGTTCACATGGCTAGTAAATGAGTAGGACAAGATAAGATTCACATCAAGTTCCTTTGAGAAGAATGTTTGTGGCAGCCCTTTTTGTAGTGGCTAGAAACTGGAAACTGAATAGATGCCCTTCAATTGGAGAATGGCTGTAATAAATTATGGTATATGAATATTACGGAATATTATTGCTCTGTAAGAAATGACCAGCAGAACGATTTCAGAGAGACCTGGAGAGACTTGCATGAACTGATGCTGAGTGAAATGAGCAGAACCAGGAGATCATTATACACGGCAACAGCAATACTATATGACGATCAATTCTGATGAACATGGCTCCCTTCAACAATGAAATGTTTCCAACCATTTCCAATTGTTCACTCAAGAAAGCCATATACACCTAGAGAGAGGGATGTGAAATGTGGACCACAACATAACATTCTCATACTCTTGATTGATGTTTGCTTACATTGTGTTTCCCTTATCTGATATGTCTTTTATGTAGATACGATTTTTCTTGCACAACAATGATAAGTTTGGAAATATGTATACATATATTCGATTTGTCAAGTATTTTAACATAATTAACATGTAGTGGATATCCTGCCATCTAGGGGAGGGGTGGGGAGCTGCAGGGAGAAATCTGTAACAGAAAGCTATGTAAGGGTTAATATTGAAGAATTACCCATACATATGTTTTGCAAATAAAATAAAATTTAAAAAAAAATAAAGTTCCTTTGCGAGTCTCTCAATGTCACTGTCTCTAATTTAAATCTCCTATCTTATCTCCAGTGTATTCTTGTATTAAAAATATGACTAGTCATCAGTAGGGCATATATATTTTTGTGTTATTGTCTCCCTTCTCCACCCCAGCTATACAAAAGATTGACAAATAGCTATCCTCATTTCCTCACCCAATCCTCCTTCTGAGAAAGAACCAGTTGTGTACTCTTTTGAATGAATGAACAGATGAGTGAATGAATGAATGCATGAGTAGTGTTGTATGTGGATAAATAAATGAATATGCAATGAATAAATGAAAGAGTAGTGTAGTGAATGAGTGAATGAATGAATTACTCAGCTGTTAGTGCCTTCCCCTCAAAATCATCCAGGGACTATTTTCTTTTTATTGTTTTTGTTAGCTCAATTCCTGGCACAGAGTAGAACACTTAGTGCATGTTTCTTGGTTTATTGGTCAATTGACTATTGATCTAGGACATGGGGTTTCATCACCAGAAAATTGGCCACCAAGGGATAACTGTTTTTCTTTTCTTTTTTTTCCTTTTCTTTATTTTAGCCATAGTAATTCACTAAACTATCTCCTATGAGATGGAGGTATTTATTGATAGAGAAAGAGCCCACACTGATGAAATCATAAAATCTTGAAATTCTGTAGAATAGCATAAAAGAAGAATATAAATACTCTTTCATGGAATTGGCTATGTCAGAGCACAGGGACTCATACCTTGACAGTATGGTATAGTGATTCTTTTCAATAAGCATTATTAATAACCTACTACACAGAGAATATATTTTTGCTGAACTCTGAGGATATAAAGACAAAAACAAAATAACCTTCATTGGAGGAGGAGTTTGCATTTTCTCTTACACACAATGGAGAGGCACTGAATATTGTGTCTTGGGAATATTATTTTGGCTGCTATGACAGATTGATTGGAGAGGAGAAAGACTAGATCAACTAAAACTATTATTATAGTCCAGGAAAAAGGTGATGATAGACCAAACTAGGCTAGGTTGGTGACTGTGAAAGTGAATGGTTTGAAGAGATTTTGTGGAAGTAGAAATGATTAAGACCACATCTGATTGTGTGTTACTAGGGAGAGTGAATATCATACGGGTTAATCCACTTGCCATCTTTTCATGACTTTTTCTTGTCTTCTTTCTCTAGTTTTTGTTTATTTCATATATAGAGGTATGGAATTTGGTGTCCCACTCAAACCTATAGTTGATCTAATCACAGAAAAGAAAGAATAGGTAACAGAGGTAATGAGCTATCATCAATGTATTAGCACTTGGTAATCCCTATTCAAAATTAGAACACTTTTCTCTGATAAATCAGAATGGGAAATCTTATTGGATGAGCAGTGATGGCTGGGATAAGAGTTTTCTGGGAACTGGAAATGGAAAAGAAACCTGATTCATAAGAATAAATCGCACTTGAATGGAGGAGTTGTCTCTCCTCCCTCCCCATTGGCCAATTAGGATTCTAAACACAGATGTAGAAATGTAGTTAATTAATGGAGGAATCAGATTCCAGAAACAGGACCAAGAAAGAAGCTGGCTATAGACAATTGAAAGTGGATAGGAACAGAACTCTGGGACACCAGTTGAGTAACTCACCAGCAGTATTTGAAAGGAGCTTTATGAAGAATGAAGCTAGGAATGAAAGGACTTGCCAGTACTGGAATAATGAATAGCTTTAGTCACACGTATTCTCTCTATACATGTACCTCACTGATATTATTATGCTTACTTTTTCACAGATAGATACACTTGCATATGTACACACATATGTGTGTATGTGCTAGTGAGTTAATGTGTCTTGGCTTTATTGGGTTTGGAGAAAGGGTGTTTTTTGTTTGTTTTTGTTTTTAATGAGACAATCAGACTTAAGTGGTTAAGTGACTTTCTTAGGATCACAGTGGGAAAGGGTATTTTGAAGCAACTCTTCTTACTATACCATTTTGGTGAATGCCTTCTCAGAGTTCATTGTGGATTATTATTGATTATAAGTGGAAGGTACATCAGTGGAGGCTCAGGAATAATAATTTTAAAAGCAACCAACCACAGAGTATTCCAGAGCTTGAGGTAGCAGCTGCTTTCTGGGGATCCACTTGAAAGTAAGGGGTACACTTTGGCAGGATAGATCAGAAGGGACTACTTAGAGCAAGGGAAAAGAGATAAATTAGCAAAAGTCACATGGTAATTAATGGCAAAATAAGAACTGGAACTCAGGTCTTGTGAGCCACTGCTTCTCCCATTACACCATATTGTTTCCCAGCCAGTAATTTAGACAATATTTCTCTTTGACCCTCAGACTCACTTCCAGGCAGAGATATCTCTTATAATTTCTCAGGATACTCTCTAGCTGAGGGGAACAGTTTCAGAATGACTAAGAGAGCCATAATCTGGTGAGGAACATGACTAATCTTTGTGACTTTTTTATTGCTTCAAATATTTTTATTTTACTAGAGTGAAAGTAGATAAGCCAGCCCAGTAGAGAAACGGCCTCAGATACCACAGAGAAGTATGTCCTTCCTGACCACATCAGCATCTGTGGTATTTGCTACATGTTTCTCAATTACATTAAAAGAGCTTTTAGCCAGGTTCTAAAGGCTCATTTGGCCTGGAGTTGATTGCTATAAAAACAAAACCCCATGTAGCCAGAGACCACGAAGGGTTATCCAGCAGTTAACTGGGGTGAAAATATGTCCTGATGGAAACTGTTCATCACTCGAGAGCCCGATGGTGTAGGCACTCAGGGCATGTGACATGCCCTCATTCTGTAAGCTAACTTTAGTTCTTCAAGCAGCATGAAGGAACTTGGTTAATCAAGGACTTAAAAGGTCAAAACCATTCCTGTTTTTCTGAAAAAAAAAATCCTTACACAGAGACAGAGAGGAGAGATGGGTAGTTTCTTGTTAGACTGAAAATTCAAAGTTCAGAGTGGAATTTGGAACATGAAATTTTCAAGGTTGTAGAAATCATAGAACAAAGAACATAGAATGTTAGATCTGACAAAAAAAATTGGCAGGAGAATTTTAGAACCTCAGTGTCTAGTGCTGGAAAGAATCTTCAAACATCTGTTTGCCTAAGATTCTTTCCTCATTGATGGAGAAAAAGGAATATTTATCCATGTTGGAATGGACTTGAGTGTCATCATTTGTAAAATAGGAGGACAGAGTTAGATGACCTCTGGAGAAAGATTTGCCCTAGATCATCCATTTAGTGAACAAAACCTAAAATCCAAACCCTTTCATTCTTAGTTCCTTCTATCACTGCATACTACCAAAGAACATTTTGGTTGGTAGATCCTTGGAGATTTTTTTTTTTATGAAGAAACTCCCAGAGTGGAATAATGAACCATGACTTTTAAACATTTAAAAGGTGATCCTAGAGGATTCTGGATCATAGACCCATAAAGCTGAAACACCATCTTCCCCAAGTTCTAAATTAATTAATCTCTAAATTAACTAAATTAATCATGTGAGGCTCATCAGGGATGAAAACTGCAAAACCGATATCTGGGTATCAACCCACCACAAGGAAGTCAAAGCAAGAGTGCCCTGTTGCTTTGATGGGAGTGCTAGCAGTGGTGATCTCTTGATGTGAAGAATTAGATGCTTTCCTCAGTATAAGACTGATTTGGAGGGGAAGTGTTTCTTTACTAGATTTTCTAGATTTCTTTACTAGAAGGAGTTGCTCTGCAAAATAATCATAGGGAATCATCAGAGCACTAAAAGGTTAATGAACTTGCCTGATATCACACTGCCACATGACACAGTTCTTCCCTGACTGAGTTAGGACTCCTTATCCATAGACTCATTTACCACTATTCAGTCATGTCTGACTCTTCAAGACTCCATTTGGGTTTTCTTGGTAGAGATGTTGGAAGGGTTTGTTGTTTCCTTTTCTGATTCATTTGACAGAAAAGGAAACTGAGGTAAACAGGATTAAATCACTTGCCCAGTGTCACACAGCTAATAATTGTCTGAGATCAGGTTTAAACTCACAAAGGTGAGTCTTCCTGTCATTGGGTCTGGCATTCTCTTACCACTGTTTAAATGGTTAAAACAAATGAGATGGAGATGTTTTCTTTTTCCTTCCTTAGAAGACACATTTCCCAGTTAAGTAACCCAGTATCTTTCTTTCAACTAATTTCATAGAGGAGAAAACTGAGGCAAACAGAATTAAGGGACTTGCGCAGATAGAGTCACACAGCCAGGAAGTGTCTGTGATCAGATATGAACTCATGAAGATAAGTTGTCCCGATTCCAGGCTACTGCTCTATCCACAATATGGCCAGGTTTAAAAGGTATTTGTGTGATGGCAAAATCTAAGGTGAAATCAGACTGCTTGAAGGAAGAACATACACTATTCAGGCTATTATTGTAATTTCCTAAGACTCTCTGGATTTGGTTGCATATTTCTTTTAAGGGAAAGGAAGCAAGCATTTATTAAGTGCCTAATAAGTGACAAGCACTGTGCTAAGCATTTTAAATATATTATCTCATTTGATCCTCATTACAACCATGTGAGGTAAGTGCTATTATTATCTCCTATTTTACACTTGAGGAAATTGAGACAGACAAAAGTTAAGTGACTGATCTGTCACCCAACTAGTAAATATCTAAAGTTGGATTTGAACTCAGGCCCTTCTGACTTCAGTTCTAGTATAGTCCACGGCAGTACCACCTCTTAAATGCCACATTTATATGCACATTGGGGAGATTTTACAAAGGAAACTATTGAATAGCTTTCCTTACCCAGGACTTCCTAGAGATAATCCATGTTTTTAAAAAATTTACGGTGTTTAGCCCTTACATCATGTAAATCACAGTTTTTACCACAGAATTGCAAACTTTCTGTCACTGATGGAAACTGTATTCTATACTATATTTTGTGTTTGGAGTTGAGGGATTTAACTATATTCTGTAGTTGAATTATATTTATTGCATGTTTCCTATGATCTATTTAGTACTAAATTTCTGGTGCGAGATCTATTTTCTTTTCTAAATTTCATCATGTAATTCTTGCACATGATTATTATTGTTATTCTTTCCATTAAGCACAGAATCCTCTCCTCAAGGGCAAGCAAGGTTGTCAGGGAAAGAATCCTAGCCAGGGTTTGGCTTTTAATGTTCAAATGTTCCATTGTTTCAGTTGTATCTTGTTTGATATTTCCTTCTTCAACTAATTTTACAGATGAGGAAAACTGAGGTAAACAGATTTAAATGACTTCTCCAGGAATGGCAGGAAGGAATCCCCAGGAAGTGTCTGAGGTCAGATTTGAACTCATGAAAATAAATGTTCCCAAATCTGAGCCCAGTGCTCTATGCATTATGGCAGCACCAAGACTTTCTAATCTCTTTATACTGTACTCTTCTCTAATGATACTGTTGCTACTTAGCCTTAATCACTGAATGGATGTTGCTTCAGTCAAACAGACCTGCTAAAGACCTTAGCTTAAAAAGGCAAGGTTTTCCATCCAGATCTATATCTGGCCATTGGACCCACATGGTTCTGGAGGGGAAAGTAAGCCAGGGGACCTCCCTTCCATGGTGTCACCCCCTAATGTCATGTCCTCTTTGATAATAGGCAACAAACAAACAACAATTATTCCTTAAACATGACACTTCACCTTCTGACTCTGGGCATTCTCTCTGGCTGTTCTCCATGTTTGAAATGGTCTCCCTCCTCATCTCTGCCTGCTGGTCTACCTGGCTTCCTCCAAATCACAGCTAAAATGCTATCTTCCATAGAAAACCCTTTCTTATCTTCCTTAATGCTTGAGTTTTACCTCTGAGAGTAAATCCTATTGTTCCTGTTAATAACTTATTTATAATTATTTACATGTTGTTTCTTCCATTAAACCATGACCTCTTTGAGATCAGGGACTATCTTTGCTTTTCTTTATATCTCCAAGGCTTAGCACAGTGCCTGGCACACAGTAGGCACTTAAAGACTTGTTGAGGATTTAGTTTCATTTATAATTACTTAAGGTGTTGTGGAAAAGGTACTCTTCTAATGAATTATGATAATTATTCAACTAATAATTATTAAACATTTTCTACATGAAAGATAGTATATTTAGTTCTGAAGAAATAGAGACAGATACATAACAGACCCTGACCTCAAGGAACTTACAATTTAATAATTAATAACAATAAACAATAAATTAAATAATTTTGTATATGTAGTAGAAGGAGGAGGGAGAGAAGTCTCTCTTCTTCCCGCACATCTTGGGGATGGCAGACTAGGTTATGAAAAAAGCTCAGCTAAAGGAGCCAGGAAGATTTGTATGATATCTTAACTAAGATCATACATATATGGAGTTAGTAGCAGAGGGACTCAGATCTCCTCACTCATAGAGCAGCATCCTTTCCTCTAAACTGATAGAGTTATAGAGATGAAACACCTGGAGAGTCTGCATTACTCGCTTGTCATCTGAGTGTCCTGGAGCCATGCAGACCCAGACAAGATCTGTGTTTATCTATTCACTTTTGTTACTAAATTTTATCCTGAGAATAGAGATACCACAAACCAAAATGATTTTAAATAGATCACACACTAACTCAAACTTAACCGTTTATTTCAGTAGGGTGAATGGAGGGTCGTAGGAAATTTCCAGGGTAAAAATCCAAAAAATTCAGTAAAATAAATTAGGCAAACCAGGCAACTCCTGTTTCCTAACAAAACCAGGCAGGTTGTTAGACTGAATTTTTCACTTAATAACCTATCTCTAAGGTAGAGAATATACCTTGCTTATCCCTGAGGAGAGAATTTTGTTCTTAATGGAAAGAATAACAAAAATAATCATGTACAAAAATGACATGGTCAAATTTACAAAAGTAAACAGGTCTCATAGCAGAAATTTAGTACTAAATTTTTCATAGGGAACATACAATATATGCATATATACATGCATGCATATATACAATGCACATACATGCATATATGTGATACATATACATGTATGTGGCATATATTATATATATATAAACATATGTATATGTCTATTTAGAAATACTGACTCTTGGAATTATAGAAAAGCTTTTCTTCTTGGCAAAATCTAAATTGCATAAAATATGCAGCAGAGTGGCTTGGGGCAACCTTAGTGCTCCCTATCAGTACTGAGTTTCACAAAGGGAAATAAGAAAATCTGAGGGGTTCTTACACATGAATCTTCTCCAGTTTGGTCCTGTTTTATTTCTTTTTTTTCCTCCAGTTTCTTCCAGCTAATGTTCCAGGAGTTCTTTTAGAACTACAGAACAGCAAACTTAAGACACATCAGTCGAATTACTCATTTGTTGCAATTTATGACTTCATTTGGCAGAAATACTGGAGCAATTTAGCATTTCCTTCTCCAGCTCATTTTACCAATGAGGAAAATGAGGCAAATGGCGTTAAATGCCTTACCTAGGATCACACAGCTAGTATGTGAGGCCAGATTGAACTCACAAAGATGAGTCTTTCTGACTTCAGGCTCAGGACTCTATCTATTATACCATCTAGATGCCCCCAAAATGACTCAGACTCTGCTTTGATAACCTCACAGAAAATTCCCACAAAAAAGTTTTTCCTCTTGGGCAATCCAGGAGCTAATCCCAGTACTGCCCTTACTACCCAAATCCCCCAAGTCATGATGCCTTTTTTTTTTAGATGTTTGTTTGCTATTCTTTTTTTAAATTTTCTTTTTTATTATGGCATTTTCTTTTTTTCCAAATGCATGCAAAGACGGTTTTCTTCATTCACCTTTGCAAAACCTGGTTTTCCAAATTTTTCTCCTTTTCTCCTCAGTACCCCACCCCAAGACAGTAAGCAATCTGATATAGGTTAAATATTTTCAATCTCCCTATTTATCATGTTGTGCAAGGAAAATCAGATCAAAAGTGAAAGAAAAAAATGAGAAATGAAAAGAAAAACAAGCAAAGAAACAACAGCAACAAAAGGTGAAAATACTATGCTTTGATTCACATTGTCTCCATAGTTTTCTCTCTCTCTGGATGCAGATGGCACTTTCTATGATGTCATTCTTAAGAAGTATATGTATATAGAATTGTAAACTAATGCAATTTTGGAGAACAATCTAGATTTATGTCCAAAGAATTATAAAACTATGTTTTATAATATAGCCTTTGACCCATAAATACTGCTATTACATCTGTTTTCCAAGGGAATCGGGAAGAAAGGAAAAGAACCTGTATGTTCTAAAATGTTTATAGCAGCTCTTTTTGTGGTAGTAAAGAACTGGAAATGGAGGGATTGCCTGTCAACTGGGAAACAGCTGAACAAATTGTGGTATATAATTATGATGGAATACTACTATGATGTAAGATATGATGAACAAGATGATTTTGGAAAGATTTGCATGAAATAATGAAGAGGAAAAAGAACAGAACCAATAGGATATTGTATGCAGTAATAGAAATATTATACTAAGAACAACTGTAAATTAACTCCAAAAAACCTATGAAGGAAGATGCTATCTACTTCCAAAGAAAGAACTGATTAATAGAAGTGTATATAGTATAATTTTACATATGTACATGCAGACCCACAAATTGTGTGTCTGTGTGTATTGTGTACATGCACATGGTGGGGAGGGAGACAGTTTGGAACTCAAAATGTAACAAAAAAAAACAAATTAAATTATTTTTTTTAAAAAAAAGATGCTTATGTGGTTTTTCTCAAAATGACAAACTGGACAGGCAGCCCCCAAATCACCAAAACACAGTCCTGGTAATAAACTTTGCTGGCACGACAAACTGCTTTTATGGAGACCTCAGTAAACCCCAGAGTAAACCAATAAATACATCACCTACTGACTCTCACCAGGAGGTTATATCTGCATCATCTCAAGCCTCTAAAGGCAAGGAGGGAAAACTCTCTCGATCATGGAATCATGAAGATAAAACACAAGAGAACTTCCACACTCCACAATTCACTGGCTGCAGGACCTTGGACAAGTCACTTTTTATTTAAAAGTTTGTTTTCTATTGTAAAAAGAAGGGCTTGAGTTAGATGTTCTTTAAGAAACATACACTACAAGTCTAAATCCCATGGTTCTATGAATTCTTTATCTTTATTTCAGCTGTAATGCATTAAATACAGAGTTCAGGATAGATAGCAAACATCCCTTACCTCTCAGCTCCCTTCCCTCCTAAAACATCATAAGCATAAGGATCACATCTTAACAAAATATTCTCTTATTCCTAATGTCTAAAATAACATTCTGCATTCAATAGATATTTAATAAATATTTGTTGAATTGAACTGTTTTTGCCTTTTTTTTTATATCCCAGAACTTAGCACAGTGCTTGGCAAGCAGAAGATGTTTAATGTTCAAGACAAAATATGTAAAGGGCCTTACAAATCTTTTTTAACTTTTATTTTCAGAACATAATAGATAATTTTCAACATTTACTTTTGAAAAATTTTGTATTCCAAAATTTGTTCCCTCCCTTTCCCTACCCCAAGACCCTAGACAGCAAATAATCCAATATATGTTAAACATGTGCAATTTGTCTATACATATTTCCACAATTATCATGCTGCACAAGAAAAATCAAATTAAAAAGGAAAACAATAAGAAAGAAAAAATGCAAGCAAACAACAATAAAAAAGTGAAAATACAGTTTTGTGATCCACACTCAATCCCCACAGATTTCTGGGAACTTACATCTTAGCCAGTCTGACAGGTGTGAAGTGGTATCTCAGAGTTCTCTCAATTTGCATTTCTGTGATCAATAATTATCTAGATCATTTTTTTCATATGACTATAAATGGTTTTAATTTCTTCCTCTGAAAATTGTCTATTTATATCCTTTGACCATTTATCAATTGGAAAATGGCTTGAATTCTTGTAAATTTGAGTCAATTATCTATGTATTTTAGAAATGTAATCTTTATAGAATCCTTAGATGTAAAATATCTTCCCAGTTTATTGCTTCCCTTCAAATCTTGTCTGCGTTGGTTTTGTTTGCACAAAAACCTTTTTAACTTAATATAATCAAAATTATCCATTTTGCATTCCATAATGTACTCTAGCTCTTCTTTGGCTATAACTTCTTTCCTTCTCCACAGATCTGAGAGGTAGACTATTCTTTGTTCTTCTAATTTGTCTGTAGTATCGCTCTGTATGTCTAAATCATGAACCCATTTTGACCTTATCTTAGCATAAGATATTAGATGTGGGTCAATGCCTAGTTCTGCTATACTAATTTCAAATTTTTCCAATAATTTTTTCAGATATTTTGAGTTATTATCCCAGAATCTGGGGTTTTAGGATTTATCAGACAGAAGATTACTATAATCATTGATAGTATGTCTTGTGAACTTAACCTGTTCCATTGATCAACTATTCTATTTCTTAGCTAATCCCAAATGGTTTTGATGACTGCTGCTTTATAATATAATTTTAGGCCTGGTATGACCTAGCTGTACTTTCATTTGCATTTTTTCTTTAATTCCTTTGACATTCTTGACCTTTTGTTCTTCTAAATGAATTTTATTATTTTTTTTCTAGATCTATAAAATAATTTCTTGGGAGTTTGATTGGCATGTGCCTTACAAATCTTAAGGTGTTATACCAATGTTAAATATTACTGTTATCCTAAAGGCTAGTTTTTCTGGATGTGCTTAAAAAGTTTTCTTTTGGGGTCTTTGAGTAGAATCCCAACCTTGCTGTTGCCAGTTCCCAATATCTCATGTCCACATTCCCCCCCTATACTAGACTCTGCTCTTCGTGTCTGTGCAGCATTGATTCCCTTCCCCTCAACACACAAACTATTCTGGCCTCTTGAAAAAAAAGTTTCAGTTACAACCCTGGACTTCAGAACAGCAGCCTGGGAAGCAGAGCCAAATAAACCTCATTTCTAAAATTGTTCCTCCTAAATTAGTAAGTAAAGGAAGAGGTTTGGGATTTTGTTTTTTGGTTTTGTTTCTTGGATTGTTTTTTTCAATTTTTTGGTGTTTTTCCCCTTCCCAGGCAGGAAGGAGCTTCCTTTTGGAAGGGTCCTGACATTGTTCTTTGTATTTCAAAAATTCCCTTCTCCCTGATGGCATCTGCAAAAGGATGCACGTTGGAACCGGCCACCAGCAAGGGAGTGAGTTAAGCAGTGGTGGATTTACGACCTTTCCTGGTGCACGTCAAACCCATGCACAAAAATCCCTTCCTTCCCTCCTTTCTCTGACACTTATATAGGCTGTCCCCTCCTCCACCAACTCACAATAGGTTCAGCTAGTTACAATATGGTTTATTGGCTGATATTATTCCCACTGGACTCACTGCTTTCTCTTATGGCGAATGTCTGCTTCTGCCCCCCACACCTTGAATATGCTCTCTCTTCACTCCCAGCTCTTGGAAATCCCCTAGCATCCTTCAAGTCTCAGTTCAAGCCTTACTTCAGGTAAATCATTCACTCTTCCCTGGGCCTTAGTTTTCTGGTGTATAGAGGGAGGGTTTGGATTAAATTTCTGCCAAGGTTTTTACTGGTTCTAAATCAACCATTCTATGACCCACGTGACAAAGGAGAAAACTGAGGCTTTACAAAATTTAAAGAATTTGCCCAAGGTCTCTTAGTTAATAGACTTCAGAGATGGGACTTGATCCTATAACTCCTGACTCTAGGTGTATTGCCTGTTGCCATTGTAAAACTGCAATCTCTTAGGATTTCAAAGTCCTTAAAAATTGTTAAGCTAGACCAATTAGGATTTTTAACACCTAATTACATTATCAATCTCAGGGGCTGTCTTATTAAGTTACTGTTCTGTGTTTGTAAGTTTCATTTTCCCAACTTAATTTCAAGATGGCAGAATGACCTGTAATGACTCAAGATTAGTGGATGAGTTTTCCCTTTTGCTCTGACTTTTCTCTCCCAATATAATTCATGAAACAATGTGTATCAAAAATAAATAAACTAAAAAAATATTCAGCGTGTGACTGGAGCCTTCCATCTTTGCCCATGCTCTAAGCCACAGGGCCTGCTTCAACCACCTTCATGGTCATTGGAACAAATTTCTCCTCTGTAACTGCCTTGCAAGATTGTGGAGAAGAAATGGGTTTTGTAAATATTAGTTCACCATAGAAATGGAATAGAATTGATTTTTTACCCTCATGTTGCCCAATACTGGCTTTTTGCTGTTCCTCACACCTGCCACTTCATCTCCCGTCTCCAGTTTCTGGAATGCAATCTTTGCATGGTCTGGCTTCCATATCTGGAATGCAAATCTTCCTATCTCCTCCTAAAGCCCTTTATATCCTTCAAGACCCAAACCATGTGTCACCTTCTCCATAAAGCCTTTCCTGCTCCTTCAGATATTGGTACTTATTTCTTTTGTATTTATTTTGCTTACATTTAGTTTTGTACATGTATGTTTTCCCCGTTGAATTCAAGAAGGAGAATATGCATTTATTAAATACTTAATATATTCCTAGCATTGTGCTAAGTGCTTTACAAATATTAGCTCATTAGATCCTCACATCAACCCTAAGATAAGTAATTGCTATTATAAGCCCTATTTGCAGATGAGGAAACTGAGGCATTGTCCAGGGTCACACAATTAATGAATATCTGAAGTCAGATTTGAACTCAGTTCTTCCCTATCCCAAACATAGTGTTCTATCCACTGAACCAAGTAGTTGTTGGAGAGTTCCTATGTAAGTACTTATTATCAAGTTGACTGCTTTTAATCAGCAAATAGAAAAGTATTTTCTTTAACACCTAGTATTGATACAGTGTTTTAAATTTTGGAAAACACTTTCATATTGGATTACATTTTATTTAAGATGCCATTGTGAGTTTTACATAGGAACAATAAAGCCCATCCTTTGGAAGGGTAAATCTTGTGTATAGTTTCATAGTATGGTATAAAGAACTTGGAGTTAGGAAAGTGGGGTTCAAATCTGGGCTCTGGTATGGACAAGATCCCTCAACTTTTCAGCTTGTTTTTCTACATCCACCCCCCAAATGATCTGGTTTTTATTTAACACAAGACATAAATTTCCCATTATACCAACTTTATTTCTTTAAAATGAAAATCTCAAAATTTTCACTACTTACTTCTTAAGGCTATTGTGAGCAAAACTTTGAAAATCTTAGAGCAACTATAAATATAATTTAATATTATTTAGCACCTGAATTTCATTATTAAGGTTCATACATAGTTTTCAAATTCAACTCAGTGAACCGACATGTACTTAGCTTCATCCTCTGGACGACTCTTCAGATACAGAACTTAAAAAAAAATGACGTGGTCTCTGTCTTCAAGACACTTAACAACTTGTCCAGTTCAATCCTTTCCTATCCCTGGTTGAACATTCCTTAGTCAAATGTTCCTTTCCCAGCTGGTTCCTCTCGGAGCTCATTGGTATCAACACCCAGGATTTCTGCAGTTTCTCAGCCTCTTTTCCAGACCTCTCTGAAGGCATCACCACCACTGGCTCTGTTCCAGGCATTTTGTAAACTGTAGAATTCTTTTCCAGGTTCATGTTCCCCAGCCTGGGCACAGGATTCCCTGAACCAGCTCTTTCCTTCCGCTGACATTTAGTCAACTTAGGATGGCAAAAGAATGCTTAGGAGCCGGTCACCTTCCTGGATCCCCTTCATGATGGCCACAAGAATCTTATTATCCAAAGGGTATAATGCATTTCTAATAACCAATCACCAGTTTGGCCTTAGGCAAGCGAGTATGGGAGACTGGAAATAAGATGCAGGGATAGTTTACACAATAAAATGGTAAGTCTTGGTTCTGACATTAGCTGTGTGATCTTGAGTATATAATATCCTCTCTAGGTCTCACAAAACAGAGAATAATAATACTTTTTTTAATCTTCTTCAAGGATTAAATTGAATAGCGCTTAGCACAGTGCCTAGTACAGAGTAGGTATTTAGTAATTGTTTATTGATTGATTGAAACTGATATCAACTTTAAACTCATGATTATGATTATTCCCTAGGAATATTTTTAGTCACATTTGAAAGACTTTCTAATCTGAGCACACAATTTTTTATGTCATTGTTTTGGTTCTGCAGGAGATAGGTGATACAGTATATCACTACTGACATGTATTTAACCAAAGCAACAGCAGCAGCAGCAACAGCAATAGCAACAACAACAAAACTCCAGTTGAATGAATTAAGTTGGTTTTGTCTCTACTTGGCTGCCAGAAACAGAACCTCATCCAAGCATCTGCTAGCAGAAATAGCCATTCATCATTTCAGAGTCAATGGCCAGGTAATTTTCCCCCATTCGATTCAATCCTTAAATTTAATAAGCATCTGCTTCCCATATTTGTACCCATGTGTACATAATTAGTCAGTTACTAAACATTTATTAAAGTGTGTCGGGGATGCACACACACACACACACACACACACACACACACACGACAGTACCTGAACTTAGAGACTTTATAATTTAATGGGGGAAGACAATACACAAAAGGAAACTGAAAAGATGGAGGGAAGGGTACTAATAAGGGGAAAGATATTTCCCAATGGAGAAATCCAAAAGATTAGAGCTGGATGATAAATAAAGATCTTTCTAATATTCTTATGTTAACTTGAACTAACTAGCTATGGAATCTTATTAGGGCAAGTAACTCCACTGCTTCAACCTTCATTTTCCTCATCTTTCTAGAGGAGATGTTACCTACACTCCCTAATTCATAGAGAAATTTAGAGGTTCAAATGTGGTAAAATTAATGTTTTATGGATGTAGGCTATTAGTCTTACATCCAGGAAACAGGGGAAGAGATAAGCTAGCCTCCCACTTCTAAGGTCCTTGTCACTCCTGCCTAAAAAGAAAAATATGCTGCCCTTATTAGTTATCTCTTCTCCTAGCATGATGCAAAAAACTCCATATTTGGAGGTTTTTCCTCATTTGTAAAATAATGAAAGTGGACCAGATGGTACCTCTTAAGTTACCTCTAGCTCTAAATCTTAGGATTTTAGGACTGCTTATGAATCCTTTGCCTTTCTAAGCCTCTCTTTATCATCTACATAGTTATCAAAATGTGCTGGCAGTTCCAAGAATCAGGGCATTTGACACTGTGCAACTGGAGAAGCTGACTGACTCCTGTACTTTCCCCCTGGCTTTCTGAATTGCTAGTATCTAGAGAGCTTCAGGTAGAATTTGAGCTTGAATTTTAGATTTAACTATAGGTGTGTATGTGTATTTGTTTATTGGTGAGGCAAGTGGGGTTAAGTGACTTGCCTAGGATCACACAGCTAGTTTGAAGTCAAATTTGAACTCAAGTCTTCCTGATTTCAGGACTGTTGACCAGTGCTCTATCCACTGCACCATCTAGCTATGCTGGATATGTGTATTTAAAATGAGAAACTCAACAGAAACTGCGGGATATGATTGTAATGGAATATTATTGTGCTTTAAGAAATGATAAGCAGGATGATTTCAGAAAAGCCTGGAAAGACTTATATGAATTCATGCAGCATGAAGTGAGCAGAATCAGAACATTGTACACCTTAACAACAATATTGTTAGGTGAAAAACTATGAATGGCTTAAATATTCTTAGCAATACAAATATCGAAGACAATCCTAAAGAAGTAATGATAAAGCATAATATCTGCCTCCAGAGAAGGAACTGATATTATTTGAATACAAATAGAAGCATGCTATTTTCATTTTCTTTCTTTCATACTAATATGGAAATGATTTACATGATTGCATATCTTGTATCTGCATAACTTATATTGCATAACAATGATTGTTACTGTCTTGGGAAAGGGCAAGGGAGGGATAGAATTTGGAAATCAAAAACTTTTAAAAATATTTTAAAATTGTTTTTTAACATAATTAGGGGAAAATAAGATCTACATATTACATCTATATAGATATAAGATATATTTAGTTACATATATGTGTATATATGCATGTATTGTGCACATATATACACATATATATGTGCATATACATATGTGTATATGTGTATATATGAAATTGCAACTCATGGCTATATCAACCCTTTTAAGTGTTTTACTGATTAACACTGGTCTCAAGATTCCTTATTACTGGTGTGATCCTGGATGGAAAATGTAATTGAAGACACAGACAAAAATGGTGCAGGATTGGCAAAGCAAAGGGGGTTTGTGAATTGTACCAGGAGAGGGATAATTCACACTTAGGAAAATCTGGGATGTACCAAAGTACCACTGTGATATCTGGAGACTTTAGGATATGAAGGATGATTTATTCTGCCTCAGCTGTACACAATCATCCTATATAAAACAGCAAACCCCATTCCCAACAATATAGTCTTAGCCCCTAAGACATGGCTGATATTCTCTGTTCCTCAACCTGTCAACCTCTGGGAGGAAATGAGGTGATAAAGCAATAAACAAAAGGGTACAATAGAGGAATATGGACTCCAGGAGTAAGGGGTCACATCAATAGGACCCTCACAGTAGTAAAATGGTGGGTCAGAGGACCTCCATCTGGTGGAAACATATATCTACATGTCAACTATTCTTAGAAATTATGTCAAAGTCCCAGTTATCTTTTCCTGGTTATGCCCTGCTGACTATTTAATCGAAGATAAATAGAAGAGTTTAAATGAAACTTTACCTCAAAGGCTTCAGACTCATTTTTTATCACTCCTAAAATTCAAGAGGTCTCTGAAATATCAGTGCTTATTTTCAGATAAATGTGTTATTATTATTACTATTCCTATTTCTTTTATTTTTCCTTCTCTTACCTTTAAATGTTGTGGTGTTCAGTCATTTTTCAGTCACATCTGACTCTCTGTGACCCCGTTTGGTTTTTCTTGGTAGAAATACTGGGTTTGCCATTTCCTTCTCCAGTTTATTTTATTGGTGAAGAAACTGAAGCAAGCATGGTTAGGTGACTCTCCCAGGATCGCACAGCTAGTCAATGTCTAAGATCAGATTTGAATTCAGGAAGATGAGTCCTCCTGATTCCAGATCAGCACTCAATCCATAAACTGACCTTCCCTTTAAATAAATATTCATATAATTTGAATTTTAGCCATTTTGAAACACTCATTGGTGGAAGAATTCAGCTGGATAGATAAATGATCCATTTGGTCAATAAATTGATATTCAGGTGAACTATTTTCAAACTGATCCACCAGTGAAATAGAACCCAGTTTTAAACAAAGGTGATTTGTACAAAAATAAAGTCAAGTTCAATCCCTTTGACAATGTGAGGGTAAAGAAACAGAGAGAGGAAAGAAGAAGGGGCCATCTCTCCGCAGAAAGGGCCGCAAAAGGTCTTGGTTTGGTTCCACTTAAATTTTATGAATATTTTCCTTTTCAGCTTGAGTGAAGGTAAAATTGTTCTGGCAGCTGGCATTTTCCATAATTGGTACTGATGCTCACCAAGACCACAGGGCTGAGATTGACACCCTGAGCACTGCTGATTTGGGTGAAATTGAACAACTCCGATTTGACCACGAAACCAGCTGAAACACGAACAGCACCAAACTGAACTGTTTTGCAATGAACACAAGACACAAATTCCCCAGCATGCCAGTTTTGGAGCCAATCCAGAGCCAATCTATGTACCCAGCTGCTGATGGAAGCTTCCCAAACCACCACTGGTTGGGTCCATTTCCATCTCTAAGAGACATTTGATACACTTCTCTGCGCATCCCTGGCACACCCCGCATCTTGTTAGTGGTCACGGAATGCTGAGTTGGTGATTCGGCTGTCACCCAAGCCTCCTTACGCTCCAGGGATAGAGTTCTTGGGCATGAATATTAGGCATAAATGGAAGGAATAGGAGATGAATGAATATGCTTGAACCAGGAAAACCTTAAATCATAAATTCCAAGGAGATCTGAACCTGAGGCTTACAAATGACTTTTTTATGTGGCATTATGGGAGGGCTGCACACAGATAAACATTAATAAATAAATCAGAACTATGATGAAGGGGAAGTACTATCTTGCTGGTGGAGTCTTGGTTCCTACTGATTATGGAGGTCATAGGAAATTTTGCTTTCACTTTTCTACCTTGGGTATCCTTTTTTTTCTTTTTTCCTTTTCTTTTCTTTTCTTTTCTTATCTTTTTATCAATCTGCCATTTTATTTGTTCAGGGAAAGTTCCCAGAAGCAGGAATTATTATACTGATACTGATCAGATAGCATCCTTTCTGTGATTTATAGTCTTAGAGAATATCCACTGAGAAATTAAGTGATTTACCCAGGTTCACACAACCAGAATTCAGCAAAGTCAGGAAAGAAATTCAGGTCCTTTTAATTCAAAGGCAAGCTTTCTATTCACACTGTAAGGGTATATATCTGGATGCCCACATATTGACATAAATATATATATATATATATATATATATATATATATATATATATAATGGGAGGGGAGTAAAAACAGACTTTGGACTGTCTGCTCCAGGTAGAACATATATTATGGGGCACCTGTAGGGATTTTACTGTCAATGATCATCCTATTGAATTTTTTCCACTTCCTCACTCCCTGCCATAATATTTCAGTTTGGCTGGCATCAAACACAAATGAAATGTTCAGATCACAGAAGTAAACCTCTTCAAAGTAAGAAAACATTTATACTTTTAACTATTTGAGATAGAAATCTTTCCACAAAGTGCTAATTTACTATAATAATAATAATAATATTAATAATTCACATTTATATAGGACTTTAAGCTTTGTAAAACATGCTAATAGAGCCCTTAATAAGCATTTTAGTGCCTTCTATGTGCCAGGCGCTGTGCGCTGCAAAAAATTGCAAAAGACAGTCCCTTCCTTCAAAAAGGTCACATTCTGAGGGGGAGACAACAAATTAACAACTATGTATAAATAAGCTATATATAGGATAGGAAATGATTAAAAGGTTCCAGGCACTAGGACTAAAGGAGATTGGGAAAGGATTCCAATAAAAAAGGGATTTTAGTTGTAACTGGAAAGAAGCCAGGGAGATCAGTAGTTGGAGTGAAGGAGGGAGAGCATTCAAGGTATGGGATGATGGAGCATCTGGTTTATGGCACAATCAAGAAGCAATATCATTTGGTGACATGTTGCAAAAAAATGTAAGGAAAATGGGAAGGTAGAAGGAGGCTGGGTTATGAAAGGTTTTGAATGCCAAACAGAGAGTTTTGTACTTGTCCCTGAAGGAAATAGAGTTCATTGAATGGGTGAGTGGTAACATGGTTGTTGGACCTACAATTTTGGAAAATCACTTTAGAAGCTCAATGGAGGATGAATTGAAGTGAAGGGATCCTAGAGACAAACAGCCATCATCAGACTATTATAATAGTCTAATTCCCCTAGTTTAAGGACAGAAGTTATGATTCTAATGGATCCTAATAAAAACAAACCAACTAATAGATACTATTATTTATTCCCCCTTTCACAGATAAGAAAACTGAGAACAAAAAATATTAAGCTAGGGTCACACAGCTAAAATGTGTGTGAGATGGAATTAAAATTCAGATCTTTTTACAGTACTCTCAGTCTCCTTATGTAAACCAGAACCACTCAAGAATTTTATTTCATTTTTGCCTTTGGGCCATGACTGATTTAAGTGTCCAAGATGTCATTCAGAATATATAGGAGATATAAGAAAGTAGCTATATTGACTCTTTCACTTATCAAAAGAAATTACCCACGGAGTTCCTCTAGGTAAGGTTGTGCCCCAGTGTCTGTAAATTACTTTGCACAAAATAAAAGTCCCTGTCTGATTTCACATTGGATTGAGTTTCTAAATGAGCCAAACATTTATAAAAATGACCCAAATTGTTCAAATAAACTATACCTTTAACAAAGAATCCAGTTTACATTAGCTCTGATTCAAATAAATGTATGCAATCACAGCCCTAGTCCTTTGAAAAGCACTTTGCTTAGGAGGGACTGGCCCTCCCCACCCTCTGAATTCTCCTACTTTAATAAAAAAAAAAACACTGCATAAGGGAATTTGAATGCTTTATATCCACAGTTCTGTTCTTACTACCAGATGTCATATAGTTAGCCTGACATAGGCCAAATATGAAATTTGCTTTAAATAGACTCATGTTTCAATCTTAACATATCAGAGTCAGAACTCTTAGAACGTAGAATGTCAGAGCTAGAAGGGTCCTTTAAACCTAGAATATCAGAGCCAAAAGGACTCTTAGAACATAAAATGTCAGAGCTAGAAGGGCTCTTAAAACACAGAAGGTCAGAGCCAGAAGGATTCTTAGAATATAGTTCCTGTCAGAACTAAAAGGTCTTAGAACATCAAAAATTAAAGTGAGAAAGACTCTAAGCAATAGTATGCAAAACTGGAAGGATTCTTAGAATAATGAATATTTGAGTGAGAAAGGCATTTAGAGCATAAGTTGTATATCTACAAGGGTCCTTGAGTACAGAACACGAGAATGAGAAGAGTCTTTAGAACATAATGTATCAGAGTTGGGGAAATTTTTTGAATATAGATGACTGAAATTAGAAAGGTCTTAGAATATCAGAGCTCCAACTTTAGTGTTCACAAAACCCTGAACAAGCTTGTTGATGTCTCCAAATGAAAAGTTTGTGGATGAATAGAGAATAGAACCGAGAAATATAGAAGCCTTCTCCAATATCCATACAGCTAGGCCATCTGTTGACTTTATTTGTACATTTTGCTCTTTTGTTCAGTCATTTCTGTTCTGACCCCATTTGGAGTTTCTTGCCAAAGATACTAGAGTGGTCTCCCTTTTCCTTCTCCAGGTAATTTTACAGATAAGGAACTGAAGCAAACAAGGTTAAGTGACTTGCCCAGCATCACACAACTAGTAAATATCAGAGGTATAATTTAAACTTGGATTCAGACTTCAGGCTGACTCTATCCACTCTCCCACCTAGCTGCCCTAAATTTTGTTCCATTATCAAACAATAAATCACTTTGCTTTGTATATTCAAAGGCATAATTGTCTATTTTCTCTATCCTAGAATTCCACACACAAAATGGGACATGTATATTTGGATATTCACATGTATTTGATTTAGACATTCTGCACAAGCAAGTCATGTACTTAGAGACTCGCTGAGTCACTGGTTCATCCTTCAAGGATGTTCATCTCTAGCAAATCCTCCAAGTCTTTTTTCCTAGTCAAAAGGTGACTCAAGGCATAAAACTCTGGCTACTTCCCGAGGGGAAAATAATCAGTTCTCCATAATCTGACCAAGTATTTCCTAATTCTGCACGTGACTTTGCACAAAGCATCTTCCTCTCATCATTCATCAGTTGGAGAGACTCAAGGTGGGTGCCTTAATCTCCCACTCAAGCAGAGACTTACTTGGTGGCCTTGGGTGAGCCAGTTAGCACTGAGGGGGAAAAAAAAGAAAACCAAACCAAAAAAACTCTGGTTTCCTCATCGTTAGAAGAGAAAAGCAAACACACAATGAGTCTTTGGCCTGGACTACGCAAACCAAGTGAAGTTAAAGTTTGAATTAAGGTAAACAGACCACCCTGCTATTCTCTGGTCCCTGATACATCTGTCCCTTGGCAACACTTTTCATGGCTGGTCATTGTCAAATCTTTGCATGTGGCAGGGAAGGGGGAGTCCAGAAGGAACTGACACCAACAGCAATTTCTTTGCTGCTCTATATTCCCCCTACATTTTATGTAAAAGGTCTAAGGTCTTTGAGAGGCAGCATTACTTGCTAAAAAAAGACATGGATTCAAGGTGGGAAAAATCCAAAGTATGAGCTTTGATTCTTCCCGATTGTTCAAAAATTGCTTTACTTTTCTGCAAAATGGGAATAATAATATTTTAATTTTATTGATCAAATACTTTAATTTAAAGCAGTGAAGTGGCTTAATAGATAGAGCACTGGGCCTGAAGCTAGGAAGAGTGAAGTTCAAATCCATCCTCAGAAACTTGTGTGACTCTGGGCAATTCTTTTAACCTCTGAAGAATGACATGGCAAATGACTCCAGTATATTAGCCAGAAAAAATAGATTCTTACATCATTGCATTAATACTGACTGAAGGAAAGAGTTGTAGTGAGGAAATCATTTTGTAAACTTAAAGTATTACGGGAATGTATGCAATTATTATTACCCTTATCCTATGCTCCATAAAGAAATTTGCATAACAACATCAATGACAATAATAATAATAATAGCTGAGAATTATATAAACTTTACAATTCACAAAATACTTTCCATACATAAGTCTTCCTCATTTGAGTCTTGCCATAATGATGTGAGGTAGTCAGGGAAAATATTATTATCCTCATTTTGTAACAGATAACTGAGGTACATAGAGATGTCAGTTTGATCCCAGGACTCTTTCTAAATCTCTTCTACCCTAGCTGATTTCTTGGCTGTTGGCAATTTTATCTGTTCTTTATTACTCATTTCTTTGTGGCCTTATTATATAGTTATTATTTTAGGAAGCATTTCAAAGAGTCGGAAAGTCCTGTTTCTGTTTCATTTCAATTTTGAGAACTTTTTTTGCCACTTAACTTCACTTTTCCAGAAAAGAAAAAGTTGGGAAGGGAGGGGGAAGACTTTGGAAAGTCCCAATGGAAGGGACCCCAAAACGGAAGTAATAAAACGAGAAGGCATGACATCAGGAAAAGCCAACATTGTTAATAGATTAGAACATCTTTTCCAGTAAGCAAGGCCTCTAGGCCTTCAACAATAAAGGTCAGTGGAGGTGGCATTTTAGAAAACTGGAAATTGAGTGTGGTTGGATATTATTTTCCCCAAATTTCTTTCTTTTAAAATGTTTGCAAACAAGATCACAATATTCAAACAGTGAATGTACTACTGGAGATAATTCTAGCGTAGCCCCAAAATGACCTCGTTTTGTCTCTTAAAAGGGGATAGAGAATCTAAAAAAATAGTCATGATGCAGCAAACCGACATGAATTTGGAGGCTGACGTGATCCTAAACACTAAGTTTTAAAGGTATTTGAACCTTAATACCCATATGCTTCCCTTGAAAATCAACATGTTATGAAGATAAAATAAGATAATATTTGTAAAGTGCTTTGCAAACCTTAAAACTAATAATAATGCTAACTCTTATTATGATGAGAACAGAAAAAAACAACATGAAAGTCAAATAGTAGCACAATATGAATATATAAGAGAAATCATAATATATGGTTAATTGCCAAATGAATATATGTTAAATGCTCTGTATTCTGAAATTCAGATCTAAAGTGGGCTGAGAAGACTTCATATAATTCTATTTCATGTAGTACTTCATGTAGTAGGTGGGACCTGTTAGGTCTTCAAGGATGGATACGATTTATATTTCTCCTTTATCCATAAAGGGCAAACAACAAATAATAAAATTTCTACAACAACATCAAAAGAAAATCAGCATAAAGGTAAATAATACTATTATTTTTATAGCATGTTTTAGTTTAAAGAGCATTCTATATTCCTGATTTTATTTGAACTTCATAATTCTCCTTTGAGATTAGGTAGGGCATTAGATTCATTATCCCCATTTTAAAGATGAAGAAAATAAACTCAGAATTTTTCACAGTCTTTCCTAGGGACATCCAGTTAGTATACAATGGAGTCATGAGAATAGGATGTCTGAGCCTGGCTCGGTTTTACAAGATGAACTTGGCTTAATTTAAGAGAGAAGGCAACAATCAATCATTCATTCATTAGCAAACATTTATTAATTAGTTTTTTTGGCTAATACATGATGCTAAGTTCTGACTCTACTTGACTCACAGAGTTTACATTCTAGTAGAGTAAGATCATCTCATCCTCTTCCCTACCCTCCCTACTCATACATGTCTATTAAATTAATATCTGAGCAATTCTTGTCCTTGTCTTTCTAGAAATGCTCCATACAGAACCACTTAATAATGTACTGAGGAGTTTCCTTTGCTTCTTTTCAGAGGATCGTACAGATGACAGAACTGGAAGGGACCTTAGTGGGTCAGACAATCCAATGCCCTAATTGTATAATTGAAGTAACTGAGTCCCAGAGAAGCTGAATAGCTTTTCCAAAGTTGAAAGGGCCAGTCATCTGATCCCAAATCCATCACACTTTCAGCCCAGTGCTGCCTTCTATGTATCACAGTGCAGAACACCATCTGGGGATTTATGAGCCTACCTTCTTTTCCCAGTAGTAGTTTCAGTCTTTTTTGCCTTTTTGTGACTCCATTTGGCAAAGATACTGATGTGGATGGCATTTCTTTCTCCAGTTCATTTTATACACAAGGAAACCCAAACAAACAGGATTAAGTAACTTGCCCAGAATCACAAAGCTGGTAAATGTCTGAGGCTGGATTTGAACTCAGGAAGATGAAACTTCCTGGCTCTAGACCCTGTACTTTATGCACTATGGTACCATTTATCTGCCCCCTTTTCCCAGCATCCATTGTCTTCAGTGACGAGTTTGGTTCCATTTGTCTTTTGCAAGTCATCCTTCGTAACATGCTATATTTGACTTAAATTGCCCATGAGTCTTTTCAGTCTTTTGGTTTGCTGGCAATTGTGATTTAGGACCATCTGATCCAACTCCATTACTTCACAGATAAAGTAACTGAGGCTCAAGAAGGATTTGTCTTACCTCCTTGGCTTCCATCAACTCCCAGCTAAAAGGGCACCTCTACAAGAAGCCTATGCCAATTCCCCTTAATCACGGTGCCTTCTCTGTTAAATATTTCTAATTTATCCTGTCTAGATATTGCCTATAAATTATTGTTTGCCTTTTGTTTCTGGCATTAGACCTTGAGCTCCTTGAAGAGGTTTTTGGTGGATTTTGCATGAGTATGTGTGCAAGGTCTGTGTGTGTTTCTGTGTGTGTTTGTGTGCACTTGCATTTGTTTATTTGTTTGCTTGCCTTTGTATCAGTGTCTGACACATAGTAGGATCTTAATAAATGTTTGTTGATTAACTAAATTCAATGAGAATGAAAATCTAAAGTCAGGGCGTCTAGCTTTAAAGCCCATTATCAAAAGAGATATTATATAATCTGCTTTGTAATTCTTCAAATATTATTATTATTATTGTTTTTCTGTTGTCTTTTTATTCTATGATGCTGCCTCTAAGATGCAGAAAAGGAGGCTCTGAGAAGTCAGAGTTACGTAGTGTTAAGGCATGAGATCAGACAGAGGTCTAGCTGAAAGGTTTTGGTTAGAGAGTGATTGGCAGGAAAATGGTCTGGGTGATCCTGTCAGGTCTACATAAAACTGCCCAGTTCGTTCAATGATCCCAGGCTCTATCTTAATGTCCATGGCAATTGCATTAATATCAATACTCTCTCAATAGTGTTCTGTAATTGCAAATCTGGAAACATCACATGATTTCAGGTCCCTTCCAGTTTTTTTGTGATGGAACCGATGAGGCTGGAATCTCCCAAATGGTGGGTACTGGAGAGTAAAGAGTTAATAGCAGAGAAGCAGCTCAGGCAAAGAAGAGAAAGAAGAGACCAGTGGTCTTACTGCTTAGCGCTGGCCGGCTCCCATAGCTGCTGACAGGAGCAAAGAGAGCTGGAGATGGCCCAGAGTTTTCCACTGCCAGAAAGGGAAGGATTTAAACATGGAGGAGAGTGATATGTTGCCAAGGAATATACACAGCATGAGGAAGGGGGTTGCTGAAAAGCGTGATGTCTCAAAACACAAATGAACATGGAACCGAGTGATGCATGAGTAATTTCGTTAATGTTTCCTAATGCAGAGCAAGAGCAAAATGGCAATTCTTAAATAATGCCAGATCCAACAAAAGCCAAGCATGCAAATGGAAAGCCCTCGTGTTTACAAATGATGAGAAGTGAACAGCTAGGGGACACCAGAGCAGATAGAGTACCTGGCCTGGAGTCAAGAAGATTCAGTTTCCTGAGTTCAAGTCTGATCTCAGACACTTATTAGCTGTGGGACTCTGGGCAAGTCACTTCACCCTGTTTGCCTCAGTTTCCCCATCTGTAAAATGTGCTAGAGAGGGAAATGGCCAACCACTCCAGTAACTCTGCCAAGAAACCGCAAATGGGGTCATAAAAAGTTGGAAACAACTAAACAAAAATAACAAAAATAGAGAACTGAACTCAAAACTAGGAAGACCAGGGTTCAAGTCTCTCCTTTGATACATGCTAGATGTGAGATCCTAGATAAGTCAAATTACTTCTGTGTGCTTCTAAAATCTAGCTTAGATGAAATTAGAGTAGGCACTTACTTGCATTATTAGAGGGAATCTCTTCATCTCCCTTTCCCCACACTGATGAAATGATACATCTAGTTGTTATTCTTAGTAGCTGGTACTTAATAATCTTTCAAAATTCAGAGAACCCTTTCTGTACATTATCTCAAGGAAGTTTTGCAGTCATTCCAGTGATTTGGGAACTATTATACCCATTTTATAAATCAGGAAATTGAGACTCAGTTATCAAGAAAATATAGTTAAGACACAGTCACAAACTAGTGCCAGAGGTCAAGTGCAGCATTCTTTCCATTATGCTAAGCTACATTGATAAAGTATTATCCTTACAAGCACTCAGTGGGGATGGGAGCTGTTGTTTAGTCATATCTGTTTCTTTGTGATCCCTTTTGGGATTTTCATGTCAAAGATACTGAGGTGATTTTTGCCATTTCTTCTCCAATCATTTGTCAGGCAAACAGTAGTAAGTGACTTATTCAGGGTCATACAGCTAGGAAGCATATGAGGCCATACTGGAACTCAGGTCTTCCTGACTCTGAGCCCAACAATCTACCCATTGTGTGGGGGAAGACAAGGAAATCCTCCCCACTTTACAGTGGAGAAAAAAGGCTCCTCAGTGATGGGAAGTGACTCACTTAGGCTCACATGGGGTGGAGTTGAGATTCAAACCCGGATTTTCCAACTCCCACCCAGTTCAATGATCTTCCCACTGTGTTTTGCTATCAGAGCAAAATTAGGGAATTCACTTCTTTCTGACTATTAGCTCAATGCTTTGAAGTTTCAAGAATCTTCTAAGTCTTTCGTGAATGCCCATGGGTAAGACTTTCATTTTTTTTAATCTGTGGGGAAATTGCTAATATTTCATGAGATTGTGGTTAAACCAAAAACTTAATCCTTAGCCAAGTACATCACATTAAAGACTTGCATAGAATTCTGGGCAAATTTAATTCCTGAGCACAGACTCTATTTCTGAGCAGACTTAAGGCTGTGTCTATTCAATAACAGAAACCCCTGCTAGTGGTGTCATATAAACAAAGTATCTGGATGATGGAATAATTTTTTTTTCATTTACATATCTTAAGGCTTTGGACATCGCCTTTAAAAAGTGATGTCATGAAAAAAATAAACACTGACCTTGGAGTGAGAGGCCCCGGCTTCAGATCTTGGCACTGCTAATTAGTACTGTTTTGGCAAGTAATGGGTGTCTAGATGGTATAGTAGTTAGAATAGGGGATGGAGGCAGGAATACCTGAGCTGAAATCTGGCCTCTAGCTTTGTGATTATGGACAAGTCACCTTACTCTGTAAAATGAACCAGAGAAGGAAATGGCAAATTACTCCAGCATCTTACCCAAGCAAACTCCAAATGGGATCACAAAAAGCTGAATAGGACTTAAATACCTGAACAACAACAAAGGCAAGTAACATTTTATCTCTGGTCCTCAGTTTCCGTTTCTGTAAAGTGATAGGAGTATAAAAGTTTCCCAGGATACAAAAATAAATTCATTTACATGATCATCATTTATAAGATGGATTTTATGTGGCAAATAAGAATGGATGCAACTTATTGGATTTATTTTTGATTATGCCAATGAGAGGGAGGCATCCTGGAAGTCATATTTTATGAAAGGAAACTAAGATGACTTGCCCAAAGTCACACAAATTGTTAGTGGGGAAGCACAGACTACAATTCAGGCCTTCTGGAAGTTGTTAACTCTATGATTATGGATCAGTAATTTCTCCTTTCTAAACCTCAATTTAACCATCTTTATAATGGACAAACATTTTGGATACTATACAAAAAAGAACAGAGGATTTAGAGTTATCTGGTCAATCCCCTCTCTTTTTCACATGGAAAGATGGGAAGTGACTGGCCAAAGATCACCTGGGCAATTAAATATTAGAGTTAGAATTCACTCTTTTACTATGAAACAGTTCTCTACCAAGGAAGTAAATATCAATTAAACATCTGCTGTCAATGAAATATAGTGCTGGGTCCTAGACCAGAGCTAAATCTGAGAGAAAATACAATCTGTCCTTAAAAAATTCTACTCTAGTAAGAGAACAAAATACCCACATAGACTTTTATAATAATAGCTATCATAGAGAGCTTTGGGATTCACAAAGCATTCTGTGAGTATTACTTCAGGTGGTCCTCCCAACAACCCTGGCCGATAGTTATTAGTCAATAACTCTAACTTTAATTTCTTATTGGGCAGCTGATTGGAGCAGTTATGAGATTGCTAAGCAACTGATCTTTGTGAATTCAAATTCAGCCTCAGCTACTTACTAGCTGTGTGATACTGGCCAAGTCACCTACACCTGTTTTCCTTAGTTTCTTAATCTGTAAAATGAACTGAAGATGGAAATGGTCAAACATTGCCATATCTTTGCCAAGAAAACCCCAACTGGGATCACAAAGAGTTGGACACAACTGAAATGACTGAACAACAACAACAACAACAATTTCTTATTAATCCCATTTTACAGATGAGGAAATAAGAAAGACAGAAGTTTAGCATTTTCCCAGGGTCACACAGGTAGTAAGTGATGGAGATTGGATTTGAACTCAGGTCTTTGTGACTCCATGTTCTACTAGCCACCTAGATGTCTCACTGCAGTTAATATGCTAAAAGCAATGTAAAATGCTACTATAGCTATATAATATCATCACAGTTAATAAGCTGCCATAACTATTTTCTGCACAATTCCTAAACTGGCTGGATGAAAAGACAGTCTAAGAGACAAGAAAAAAGAAAAAAATTAAAATGTTATATCAGACATCATGAGAGATAGCCATACTATGAAGAGAAGAAATACAATGGACCACCAGCTTAGAGATGAAGGTTCCAAAGCAGGTCTGTCCCTAGCTAATTGTACATCCATGGATAATTAGTCTTCCGAGCCTCAGTTTCCTCATCTATAAAAATCAGGGGGTCAGATTAGGTGTCTTCAAATATCCCAGCTCTGCTTTAATGTTCTCAAGTCTTTTCCAACTCCCACATTCTATCATTTCCTGTTAGCAATGAAAAATTCTCCATTCTTCCTCTCTTCCCCACTAAAGTGCCTTGCTCCCCAGAGGAAAAGTCCAAGCATCCCTGAGTGACACAGCTGCATCTATTTTAGTTTTATGCAGAACCCTAGAGGCCTCCCTCTGCTGAGTGAGGTTGTTTGTGCCAAAAAAGTTTTATAAATATTAGGAAATACTAACCGATTCCACGTGGATAAATTAGTACTTCCTCTCCTTTTTATACAATGCATTAAACAACTCGTTATCATAGATATGGCAATATGTGGGGCAGGAATACATTTTTAGCTGCTTGCATCATTGATAGAACACGGCGGTGGCCTCTGCTAAGGCTTTTAGTTATATTGGGTGGTTTGGGGCTTTGTCACATAATCTCCCTTGGCTGAGGTTTTGTTTTTCCCATAAACAGAATCACCTTCTGTCTTTTGCAAAAGCCTGAGAATATTATAGATTTGAATTACACTCTGCCATAAAATGTGGATAATCACATACATCCCATCTACTTATTGAGCTGGCTGGGGGAAAGGACTTCCCAGAAGTGGGAGACAATCGGAAAAGCCCTATCTCTGGAGTTCACAGACTATCATGGCTATTTGGTAACAAGAACAATACTTAGAAGAGCTGATTTTTATATTGGGCTCAAAGGTTGGCAAAGCATATCGCCTTATTTGAGCCCTACAATGATGTGGTGATTAGGGACAAATGAAGTGATTTGCCCAAGATCACAGAACAATAAATGCCTGAAGGGGGTGGAATCTAAAACATATTTCCCCAGACTGTGTCTATAATTCTAATTACAAAATAAGTCCTATCTGTGTGGCCTAGAGAAAGCATGACTAGGTAGATCCTGTGATCTCTTCTAGTTCTCATGTCTAAGGTCTATTCTTTTTTTTTAAGTCACACTTTATTTCTTTAATTTTTTTTATTGAAACAAATACAAAATAAGAAAAAAATCAGATTAGAAAAAGAAAGACAGAAAAGGAAAATAAAAAAGAAACATAACAAAATAAAACATTGTTATGTCCTCAGCATAACATCAGGGGGTATTCAAAATATATAACAATAAATTTCCATTTTGAGAAAACATATATATATAATAAAAGAAGAAAATATATTCTTCATCTTTTCTTTGCTTTTTTGTGGGTTATCCTTTGTTCTCTGCTGTGCAGTTTTTACTTCTTTTTCCCTCTTTTCACTTCCCCTTATTTTCCCCCCAGTATTTATTCTATACAAGGATTTTGCTTTTTGATTTCCTTTTCCAGTGGTGTGAGGAAACACAGAAGGAGAGACACAGACACAGAAATAGAGACCAACAGATAGAAACATAAAGAGAAGAAGAGAGACAAGGTTGGAGAAATCAATCAATTCTTGGTCATTGAAAAGAAAATTGAAAATGATGCAACATATACAAACATATATGTGTATACATACAAGCACACACATAAACATGCATACATATATATGAACCAGAGGTTTTTATATAATGTATACTATATTTGAATATATAATATAACATATACATGCATACATACATATATATATACACAAACATATACACACACCCTCTGGATCATGAAGAGATAAAGCAGGATTGTCTTTAGGAAAATGCATACATCATTCAATGGTTCAAACATTACCCTAACACCAATATCCACCTCATTACTTTCTTTTTTTTTTAGAAAAAAATAATTTTTTCTCTATATTTTTAACTTAATTTTTCTTTTTTTATTAAAGCTTTTTATTTTCAAAACATATGCATGTATAATTCTTTAACATTAACCCTTGCAAAACCTTATGTTCCAATTTTCCCTCCTTTCCCCCACCCCTTTCCTAGATGGCAAGTAGTCCAATATATGTTAAATATGATAGAAATATATGTTAAATCCAATACATACATACATATTTATACAATTATCTTGCTGCATGAGAAAAAATGAGAAAGAAAACCAAAGACAAGCAAAAAACAGCAAAAAGAGTGAAAATGCTATGATGTGAACTACACTCAGTTCCCACACTCTTTTCTCTGAGTGCAGATGGCTCTCTTCATCATAAGATCATTGGAACTGCTATGAATCATCTCATTGTTGAAGAGAGCCATGTCCATCAAAATTGGTCATCATATAGTCTTCTTGTTTCTGTGTATAATGATCTCCTGGTTCTGTTCTTTTCACTCAGCATCAGTTCATGCAAGTCTCTCCAGACCTCTCTGAAATCATCCTGCTAGTTGATTTTTACAGAACAATAATATTCCATGACATTAATATACCATAGTTTATTCAGCCATTCTCCAACTGATGGGCATCCACTTAGTTTCCAGTTTCTAGCCCCTACAAAAAGTGCTGCCACAAACATTTTTGCACATGTGGGTGCCTTTCCCTCCTTTAAGACCTCTTTGAGATATAGGCTGGGTCAAAGGGTATGCACAGTTTGATAACTTTTTGAGCATAGTTACAAATTGTTCTCCAGAATGGTTGGATCCGTTCACAGTTCCATCAACAATGTATCAGTGTCCCAGTTTTCCACATCCCCTCCAACATTTGCCATTATCTTTTCCGGTCATCTTAGCCAGTTCTGAGAGGTGTGTAGTGGTATCTCAGCATCACATTACTATCAATATTCTCCCAGCAATGTTCTGAGATTGCAAAAATGGCAACAACACAAGTTTAGAAAATAATCAACATTACAAGCAAGCAATAGAGAGCTGCATAGTAAGCATATATAGGCTGTAGATTGTACCACAATAACTCATAAAGAAGAAGAGATACCAGTGTCACAGCTGAGAACATGTATAACTAGAGAGAGTGGACTTGTCAGTTAGGAATGATAAACAACCCAGGGACATCACAAATGTCACATTGGTATGCTTCAACATTTCAGAATTCTGTGATTTATGTCAATGTGGATGGTCCCTTCTACTAAAACAGCCTAACAACTCAATACTTTGCTAAACAATTTTTACAAAATCAGAGATATAAAGTATAAACCTCAGGGATTATCAAGACCCATGTTTTTATTTAACAAGTGAATCCAAAGCTTAGAGAGGTTAAGTCATTTGCCCAAATCTGCATGGGTCATAAGCATTTAGGTCTTTTAACTTAAGAGTCATGGAGATTTTTTGATAATATCACACTGCTGCTATCTTGATGGTAAGATTCCCCAGAATTAGCAGATATACTCCTGAGATGACAGGCACAAAGTCCACCATAAAATTTCTATTCAGAACCTTTGATGCTCTGTAGAACCTATAGGGTTTGAGTGACATAACAGATAAAGTGCCTGTTCTGGAGTCAGGAAGACTCACTTTCTTGAATTCAAATCTGGCCTCAGACACTTACTAATTGGGCAAGTCACTTAATGCTACCTCAATTTCCTCATCTGTAAAATGAGATAAAGGGGCAGTGAGGTGGCGCAGTGGATAGAACACCAGCCCTGAAGTCAAGAGGACCTGAGTTCAAATTTGACCTCAAACACTTAACACTTCCTAGCTGTGTGACCCTGAGCAAGTCACTTAACCCCATTTGCCTCAGGAAAAAATGTTGTAAAGGGATGATCAGCTTCAACAGTGAGAGAGCACTCATTCCAGTAAGATGACAGAGGTAGCTAATTATCAAGAATCATGGAATTTTAGAACTGTAAGAAAAAGTAAAGATCATCCAATCAACAAAGTATGTATTAAATTCCTACTTTGTGCCAGACAATGTACTAGTTGTAGGGATATAAAGATAATAAAACTAGCTCCCACCCTCAGGCAGCTTATATTTCTCAAGAAAGCAACAAGTGTCTTTATAATTATATAGAAAATATCTGCAAGGTAATTTCAGAGGGGAAGGCACAAAAACTGGAAGGAATCAAGAGAATGAGGCTTCATATAGAAAGCAGTACTAGAGCTGAGCTTGAAAGGAAATGAAATTATGAAAGATGAGATGCCTTATAAAAAACATTATCTTTTAGTCAAACAGCAGAGTTTTGAAGAGCAAAAAAAACTGAGGTTCTGAAGGAGAAAAGTGATTTGTTCAAGGTCATACAACTGGTTCATATCAGAATCTAAAGTAGAACAGAAATTTTCTCCATTCCATTAGTTTTCTTCTCCAATATTTCCCCATTATTTTCTGGTATTTTACATAGGTGTTACATGTTCAACTCCCAAGTAAAAGTATTGCCAAGTGTTAGATCAAATAACTGCTGTGTTTGCATGGGAACCAGCTAACAAAAAATGTTGGGGGTAGGGAGGGGAAAGATGATTTTTAATGGATTAGTGTCAAGCCCTGGCTAGGGCTGAAATCCAATGGCTTACTTGCTTTACTTGTGGTCAGGGAAAATAGAAGAATTACTCATTAAAATCCAAAGAACCTTCCTTAATTTGCAATCTTTTTGGCTTATAGGTCACCAATATTATTTATATTCATGTAAAGAATGGTTTAAGTACCTGGGTAAATTACAGAATAGTTCAGAAAACTCTCAAAAACAGTTATCATAATTATTGCTATTCTGATAGCAGCCAAATTCTACTGTCAGGACTCTCAAGGGAAAAAAATGACGACTTCATTGCTTTCATCCACTACCTACAGTTTCTTTGATGGTGCTGTGTTTGCCAGCCTGCCAACTAAATCAATGACCATTGATAAAAAATGTGTGTGTGGTGTGAAAAAAAATGGCTTTTTATATTCTCCACAGAGCCACAGATTGACAGATTGTTAGAACTAGAAAGGATTTTTAGCATGTACATGATCATCTAAATTAGACGGGACTTTGGAACCCACCAGTAAGTGTATATTCAATAACTACTATATGCCAGGTCCTGTAAAAACTGAGGATAAAACAGGGAGAAAATGGTTCTTTGCTCAAGGACTTTGTATTCTATTGGAGTTGAAGTAACATATCCTTAAAATGTAACATATACAAAAACTGAATATATACAAAGTAATTTGGATATATTTCACAAGCTACAATAGAGATTGACATAGACTTGCTATAGAATGTGATATCTGAGTTCAACATTGAGGGGAAGGTAGGCTGGTTTTGTAATCTGAGAATTTAAGTCCAAATTTGTCTCTATCACTTGTTCCCTATGTGACTTTGGACAAGATACTGAATAACTTATATACACCTCATTTTTCCTATCTATGAAATGAGGGTCAAGATGAAGTAAATGGTCTAAGGTCTTTCCCAGATTTAAATCTATGACTATCAGTGCTGAAATGGGCTATTTTGAAATAGAATGCTAGAATTGGATATTATCTTAGAATACAGAATGTCCAAACTGACACAGTTTGAACACAGTTCAAAGTTGAAGGAATCTTAGGACACAGAATGTCAAAACCTAGAATATTTGAATATAAAGGATCATTAAAATTATCTAATTAAATAACTTTCCCCATTTAAGAAAACTTCATCCAGAAAAAAGAGTAGTAGATTCACATAGTATATAAATAAAATGAAATCTACCTCCCTCATGTTAATGATATTGATCAGTGGATTCTTTACAGGTAACTTATTTCAATATTTTTGTAGATGTCAGATTTTAATCAGTATCAGTACTTGATCCTGAGTGAAAAAGAAGAGTAAATATTTTGGAAATGCAAGAAATCCAAAACTTGTAGGAGAGGAGACCAGAGGAGTCAAATTAACCCTAAAATCCTAAACCAAGCAAAGTAAGACACAAGAACATTCCAATTCAGGATGCTCACCTATAAATTTGTATTTCTAAATTAAGGCTTACATTAGCCAAGTCAGATTTCTGTTTGAAGTGAATGCTTTCTCAGAAAGTCTGATAGGCTGCTCTGAATTCCTCTACAAATAATCTTGGTGCTCTAAACACCAACACCAATTCACCACTCAAGGGTGACACATCTGGTTTTCTGCCTTATGCCTCTATGATGTATAAATGTGACCTACTTACAGAGGAATGGAGTTGTTGAGACTGTATCTGATTCTGCTGAACAGATTTGACTGGTCCTAAAGATACATCTCTTCACAACCTTGAGTTATTTTGCAGTTGGTCAGGATTTTCTGGCTTACTGCCAAGCAGGCTATCAATCACTTCACTGAATGACCTATCTGATTGGATTGTCAAGATGGTCCCAAACTTTGAAGAATGGTTCATCGAAAATATATGACCAACACTGTGGAAAAAACCCTGGAGACAGAAACTCTAACAGCTCTCCTCCTCTGCAGGGCTTGTTTTTATGACTTTGGACAAGTCTCATCATTTCTCTGTCTATATTCTATTGTCTGTAAAAGCGGGATAATGACAACTACCCACAAGGTAAGTGTGAGGATCGAAGCATTTATAGAAGCACTTTGAAAGACATGGAGCACTACAGCAATGAACAATCAATATTTGTTCAGATCATCAGTATGATGGAAAACTGGACTTGAGTCAGAAAACTTCAGAATTTGAATTCTCCCTCTAATACCAGCTTTTTGACCATTGGCTAGTCAATTAATCTCTTTGAGTCTTGTCTCCTCTGTGAAATAGAAATAAGAGGGCTTAGAGTAATTGTACAGATTTGTAATCCCTGTTACTGGGGAAGGCTGAACTCTGGAAGTCTGAACTGAAGTAGAACAAAGCTGATAGGTACTTGCAATAAATCTGCCAGCAATAGAATAATCCTAGGAGATCAGGGTGCCACCAGGCTGTTTGGACCAGCCCAGCTCATAAATGGAGCAAGTCAAAGCTTCCATGCTGATCTGTATTGTTGTTGTTGTTAATCAAATAAGATCAATCAATTAGGATGATATAATTTAATTGATTATAAAATGAATTGTAATAACATTGTTGACAGAATCAAATATGATCAATTGATTACTATTTATTAACCAGTGTAAATAAAGTACATTATACTCATTAAATCTCGGTATAAATGTTATCTCCTATTATTCCCTTAAGCCTCAAAAAAGACTAAAATAGATAATTTTAGATACCCCTCTGACACTAAAATTCTATGACTCTAATAAAATGCTTTTAAGTTCATGTGCATGCTATAGCAATGTTTAAATGACTTCATGAGCTCAATTCAGACATACCCTCTAGTGTAAGTCACAGCCTATTTGTGCCTGTTAAGCCTCCCCAGTATGGTAGCTGCCCATTGGTGAATCTCTCAGTTTTGTCACCTGACCAGCCCACCAGCCTTTTAGCTCATATTCCTCCATGTTGATAGTATTCTTGCCATTGCTTCAGTATAATTCGTTGTTAACACGACACAGCCTACTCACCTACTATTTATCTCTGGGGTTGATCTTCGGGTGCATGATTTTGATTTTTCAGGGATCATGGTTTTTCATGATTTGTAACCACACACGGCAGGCCACAGGAATACTGACATTAAAACAATTCACCTTAAAAGGCAGAATTGCATATTAACTAACACAACATCTAGAAAGGCCTGAATTCAAGCTGTGCTCTTGACACATGTGGCCAGCATGATCCTAAGTTGTTCCATCTCTCAGTGCAAAAGACAGCTCTTTCAAAGTAGACACAGGTACTGATCTGCTTTGCAAAAACAAAGGGACTTCCTCCATCAGATATTCCTACATGAATAAAATGACAAGTCTCTTAATAGCTAATAATAATAGCTAGCGTAGAGAGCTTTAAAGTTTGCAAAGAGATTTACAAAAGTCTCATTTGATCTACTCCAGAGGTAGGTCTTATTATTATCCCCATTTTACAGATGAGGAAACTGAAGCAGAATATGTTTGCTTGTTTTGCTCACGTTCTCACAATTTGTAGGTCAGAAAATTTGAAGTGAATAAAGATTTGAATTTGGGACTTCCTGACTTTAGGTCCATCATTTTAACCACTGCACTACCAAACAAATAAACAAAGAAATAAATACAAATTATGAAGAAGGAAAGCTGTTGGGGAGATGGGATACTTTATATCAAATAGCTCTGATAAGGGTCTAATAGCAAAGACACATAGACAATTAAAATATATGAGAGCAAGAGTCAGTCATTCTGTAAAGCAATTTAGAGTTATGCTTCTAGTATAATTATGAATAAGCTATTCATACTCAGAGATCCCATTTGAAGGCACGTATCCCTAGGAGAGCAAAGATAGATATATGTCACAATATTTATAGTGATATGTCAAAATATTGGAAACAAAGGAAGAATGATTAAACAATTGTACAACATTAATATAATGGAATATTGCACCATAAGCAATGATAAATAAGAAGATTACAAGAAAGCATGAGAGCACTTAGATGAACTGATGCAAAATAAAGTAAAACCAGGGAAAATTAATATACAATGATGACATTTATGTAAATAGAAAGAACAACAATTACTAGTAAAAGTGAACATTGTAAAATGATAAAAATTGAAAAGACCAACTTGTCACTCAAAAACAGATAAGAAAAATGTATCTCCCTCTTGCCCTTGTCTTTATTTGAAACAGAGGTAAGGGACTATGGATGTGGAACATTTACTATCAAACTAAGTTAGTTATTTGTGTTCTCTCTCATCATTTTTTATTTTTTATTATTTTTAAATTTTTATTTGTGTGAAGACTTTTTTAATTTTTTTTATTTGTTAGAAAACATATTTTTAGCACATATTTATTTTCATGTTCTCCCTGCACATACTCTCTCCCCTGCCCTATTCCCCATTAAAATTTGGGCTCCTAAAGGGCAGGAATTATTTTTTTCAGTGCCTTTTTTTTATTTCCAGTGCCTAGCACAGTGCTGGACACAGAGGAGGCACTAAATATATATTTGACTGACAAAACTATTACAACATTGTAAAGGAAAGGCAGATGACCACTGTAATTCTAATGACCAAACCTCAACCTAGAGAAGAATTGAGAAGGCACCTGCCTACATTTATTTCTGGGATGAGAGTCTAAGGGTATGGAATACTACATACCCTTATCAGACTTAGACAACGGAGTGGATTGGTTTTGCTGAAATGATTTATTTCTCTTCTTAATCTTTATAAATAAGTTTTGATGGGCAAGAGAGGTATATATTCAAAAAATGAGCATGGCACAAAAGACATCAATTAAAACAAAAATAAAAAGAAGCCTCAAAATTTAAAATTTTACTTAAAATTTCCTCCTTTTATCCAATCTCCATTTATGACTTTGCTTTTTCATCTAACCTAATATTATACCATCTATTTTAAATATTCTATTCATTCCTTTCTCTTTTTAAAATGTATGCCAATTTTATTAAGTCTCTAGCACAACTTAAAATGAATTTTGAATCAATTTCATGTTCTAAGAGACAGCTCCCCTTTCCAATAAAACAGGGGTGATCTCTTTAGACTCCCTCAAATTTACATTCTAAATTCTGTATTTTCAGATCTCTTGAAGCTCTGATATGTTATTTCTAAAGTTCTTTCCAGATCTAACATCCTAAAATCCCATCTCCTATTGAGATGCTCTGAAGTACTTCAATGAACTATTTCCCAAAAGTTTACAAAGGAAAGAGGTCCTGAGGGACAGCGCTGTTGTAAGTTGCCCCCTTCTCTCAAAGTCTAGGGAAGGCAGACATTAGTGTGAATAATCCGATGCCATTCTTTGCATCAGGGTAAGCAGTTTTAATCCTGGAGTCGGCATCTATCCGTGTCCAGCATTTTGTCCTTCTTTCCTGCAAAGGGGCAGAAGGCGAGATGGAGCAAGCAGTGGATAAATAAGCTCTGCGACATCCAACTTAGTCTCCTTCACTGGAAAGGGAGAAAGAAACGCGACACAAAATACTTTTAAGGAGCTGATGAGTAAACCAGAGACCCGATATAGGCGTCTGTCAGCTAAGACCCAGGGAATGCTCGGTCCAAAGACATGAAAACATTTGGGAAACGTTTTTGGGAATGTGGGTGATTGTTAGGGAATAGGGACTTGGAAACAGCGAGTAAACTGGAGGAAGAAGGGTCCCAGATTTGAATGTAAAGGTTGGGGGGAGCCTCGGGAGAGTGAGTTCTGGACCTCAAGGGAGGAATAGGAGGTTGCAGGAGAAATCAACTAACCCCGTCCCGCAAAGATCATATGTAGGTTTTAAGGATGGAAAAAGGACCGTTCAGCTCCATCCTCACCCTTCCTTCTTTTACAGATAAAGGAACTAATGTCCAGAGGGGGAAAGAAATTTGCTTCAAGCCACACAGCTTGAATCGGCTGAGCTGGGATTCGAGACCACTTCCTCTGCCAAATGCAGTGAGGGGGCGGGGATAGGGGAAAGGAGGGGTAATCCTCATACGTATATTTAATTCCCTGCACCCCACAGAATTTTTCATCTGTGCCTCTCATGCATACATCTTGTTCCATTTTGCATTATAGTTATGTCTCCCTCCTGGTCCAATTTTAAGCCACAAACACAGACAATTCAATTAAATAAGTATGTATTCAAGGCCTGATATGCAAGAAATGCGTCTAGGCTCTAGGGCTACTGAGATAGAAATGACACAGCCCTTACAAATTCATCCAGGTTTACAAATAAGATGATATTTGTAAAGCGAGTAGAATAGTGCCTGGCAAATAGTAGGCGCTTAATAAATGTTTCTTCACTATCACCTTCTCCTTATGGAGTGTCTAATTTATCTTTGTTATCTTCTCCAGCTCCAAGCCCAGCGCTCTGTCCTCATCTTTGTCTCTCCGTTTGTCTTTTCTCTCTCAGTCTTTTCAGTCTCTTTTTCAGTCACAGCGCTGTTGCTGTCCGTCTATTTCTCTCTTGTCTGTGTATCTCTGTCTCTCTCTGTGTGTCTCCGTTCCTTCCTCCCTTTCTCTTTCTGTCCCATAAGCCCAATAGTCTGTATGGTGGGGTGTGTTATGGAGTTGAAAAACATTAAATTCGGGAGAAAATAGGTTAAAACTTTAGCCCTCATACACACAGTCACGGTGTGAAGTTGTTCAGTCAATTTAATCCCTCTGTGCTTCAGTTTCTCCCATTTTGTAAAACGGGGATAAAGCCACCTGTTTCCCTGATTGGGGATAAATATTAAGGAAAATGTTTTATAAATAGTCAAAGATGCATAGAAATAAAAGAAATAGTTATTTGATCCGGAGCCCTATCTAAGTGAATGAGTTAGGGGGACTGGGGGGGGGGGGAAGGGAGGGGAAGAAAAATACAACCCCTGCCCTCAAGGAGGTTACAATCTGTCATGTGGAATTTTCACTTTGAGTTAGGTGCTAGTCAAGGTAGAATGTGATTATGACCCAGAAGCTAGTCACAGAGAAAACTCCATTAAAAACTGACCCTGGAACAGATCCCTTCCAGAGGGTGGGTAGGGGAGTGAGTGGGAGATGGAACCCATCTTCAACAGGACATCAAATTAGGCAGGTGTTTTCATACAAGCCAAAATATAGCCTGTTTCCATAATGCAGGGATGACAGGAGCCTAGATGCTATCAGACTAAATTTTAGTCTTTTGGCTTGTGGACCTCCTTAGCAGAACGGTGAAACCTACAAACTCCTTCCTCAGAATAATGCTTTTAAAAGCATCAAATAAAATACTTAGAATTACAAAAGAAATCTCTCTCTCTCTCTCTCTCTCTCTCTCTCTCTCTCTCTCTCTCTCTCT
>JAJPUD010000001.1:768272-798377 GCA_023553655.1 Myrmecobius fasciatus
TCTCTCTCTCTCTCTCTCTCTCTCTCTCTCTCTCTCTCTCTCTCTCTGTGTGTGTGTGTGTGTGTGTGTGTGTGTGTGTGTGTGTGTGTGTTGCCTCTGTAACCCTATGTATTTTATTTTATGCAAACTCAGGCCCTGGAGCAGTTATCCAAGTGAAATTCATGTTCTTTGAAAGCCTGGCTTTCCCGACATCAACTGCTTTTAAGGAGAGGTTTCTCAGAGGGGCAAACTCTTCCCTCCTTAGGTGAAGCCCCTCGAACCCTCAAGTCGCGCTACCTCTTGTTATTGCTTCTAAAGAGTAGAATGAGGTGAACAAATACATAGCCTCTATCCAAGGCAGCTGGAAACCTGTAGCTTCTAAAGACTAGAGTTGCGCCTTAGAGGGATTCTAGGATTTGGGACTGAAAGGAACCTTTGGGTTTACCTAAATCTAATTTCTTCATTTTAGAGAGAAGCAGATTAAGGCCAGGAAATGACGTATATATAGAATCACATAACTAGTGAGACACAAATGGAAGAGAATAGACTGTCTTTGTGGAAAGGCACTATTTACCATTTCGGTTTTTGTAGCCTTAGCGCCTAGCTTATGCTACATTTTGAGGAACCCATCTATGATGTCATAAAATATAAGGAACTACACATAAGGGAACTCCGCCTTCCAAAGCAGATCATCACCTGCTCTTCATTTCATAACATGAGAACTGTCCAGTTATTTGCCTAAAATCTTACATTCAGTTTATGGCAGAGATGCGCCTTGAATCCTAGCCCTCCTGTGACAGTCAATAGAGACTTGGATGTTTGTTGACTTAAAATGAAACAAAACTCTCATTTTTTCATCATAATTCTTTAAGACAACTTCTAATTGCAAAAAGAATTAGACAAGGAAATCATTTTCTATTTGTATAATTCGTTTATTTTTTAATCATTATAAATCTCCTGCCTGCCTCCTCTCACTTCCTCCTTCCAGGGTCACCAGGTGCCCAGGGCCCAAAAGGTATGGGAAAGCCTAGTGCAAAGAGAAAAACACTGACTTTGCTTTTTTAGGGTGTCCCCAGAGCTTCACGCAAGTGTCTGACACGTAGAAAGCCCTCAGTTAAATGCTCGCTTGGTTTCGTGATCAGGACTTTTAAAGTTCAAATCTGGATTTGCTTCTTGTTAAAACTGTGTTGCAAAGTAGGTCACTTTCTCTTCCGGATAAATTGACCTGGGGGAGCATGGGGTGAGGGTGGATTTGACGAATTCAAAGGTCCTTTATCTCCTATCCCCCATTAAATAATAAATGAGCAGCAAATAAATAAATAGATGGACAAATAAATTAAGCAAATGAAAAACAGGTAGATCAATCCTGACATCCTCTGGGACTGAAAGCAGAGTGAGAAACTAGAGTGGGACTGGAGACAAGAGTGGATTATTTTATTATAATTATAGCATCTCCCCTACCCCCCACCCGCGAAGCTAAGAGACGCCCTTGTGTGTGTGTGTGTGTGTGTGTGTGTGTGTGTGTGTGCTGGGGGAGTAAAGCCTTGGCCGGAATAAGGATTGAGCCTTCAAGACATAATAACTTCTCAGCGGGCGCTGTTTGGAGAGTGATATAAGGTGCTCAGCCACCCACAGGAGGTGGAAATCTGAAGTCGCCGTGGAAAACGAAGGCCTTGTTCCCCCGGATCGTGCGGTTAGGCGCCGTGGGTGGGAGCTGGGGGATCTATTTTCCCAGGCTCCATGCCATAAGGAATTACTGAGCCGCCACGAACCGAGAGGAAATATTTCATTATAGACACATGCGCTTCAATTTCACATGATGGAAACTTCAGGATCGACTTACCCTTCCCCTCCCCCAGGCTTTCCCTTCTCTACTGTCTTCCAGGGCTCAAGGGAGGAAGGAAGGCAGGAGTCGCAATGCCTAATCCCCCGGCTCATCTGTGGCTCTAGAGAGAGACCGGGTTAGTTAACCCCAGGGGAAACTGCCTCCAGGATTGGACAAGGAGACTGCTGGGGGCCCTGAGGGCTCCTTCATCCTCAATTCCTCCTTAGCTAGGACTCAGGGGATTCTCTTCTTACCACCTTTCAGTCTGGCCTTTTTGCTTTCTTGTTCTCATAAGGAAAAAAAAAAAAAATCAACCACCATCATTTGCGATCTCTGCTTCGTATTTGGTTTTCATTTATTTCTGTTTGCAAAGCAAAACCCGCTCCTTTTCCCTTAGTCATCGCAGCCTTGGAGGTCAATGCAAAACTTTTCCCATATTCTCTCTTCTTTTCTTCTCTCCTTCTTTCTTATTATAACTCTCACTCCCCTATCTGCCTATCACTTTTGTCTCACTCTCTTCTCCCTTATCCTCCACCCTGCAGTTGTTTTTTTTTTTCCTGTGCCCCAATTCAATGAAAAAACATTTATTAATTACCTATTGTGTTGTCGTACCGATCTAAGTTCTGAAAATACAAAAAAAAAAAAAAAAACCGTATCTTTTTTTTTTATAAAGACATTTCTCTCCCTGCTATCTCAGTCTTTAATTCTTTTTTTTTTTTTATAGAAAATCTGGGAATTGCTACCTAGTTAGCTACCTACCTATCCATCCATCCATCTATCTCTCTGTCCTTCTAAGCATCTATTTAAAATAGCAGGTATGAATATCTATGGAAACAAGATATGGAATATCTTGTCCCAAAAACAGTTTATATAAATTGAGAAACGGTCGTGTTATTTTTCCCCTGCTGCAGTAGTTTATGCACTTCTAAAAAGGCGAGGAAGTGGGAAAGTGGAGAATAGTTTGGGGTCTGTATCAGTTTGAGGAACACGCAAAAATAAAATCGCTGACGTGGGCGTAACTAGAAGAAGCAAAAGAGAATGGGAAGCGAAATCTGTTGAATTCTCTGAGATGCATTAATGAACTTGGCTCCTGGTTGGTTGATGTTGTAACCCGAGACTGTTTGGGCTTTAGTTCCTATATTATTATTATTATTATTATTATTATTATTATTATTAATTGTTTCGGTGAGGTCGTGCTGCACTTGGCCTTGCTGGGGGCGTAGTATTCCCGCGCTCCTCTCTCCAATTGCAGGAAGCAGAAAACTGGGCCAGGGCTGGGAGTGGGGATGAGGTGGGGAGGGGGATGCGATTTAGACTTTAGGAACGCCAGTCGGCATCGGCACTTTCTCTCCTCTTCAGAAGTACCCTCCACTCCGCCTTTTTTTTTTTTTTTTTAAATTTCCTCTCTACGGATCCGAAATCGTTCCCCACCTCGGCTGGCAATGGTCAAACCCCGAGTTTCTTTGATGTCGAAGAGGAGGGTGTGGGGACTAAATCCATTAGGTCCTGCCACAGAAATCATTGTCACCCTCGTCCTCACAGCTGAGCAGCATCCAGGGGTCTGACTGGCTTATCCAAGGCCAGCTCATTGGCCCCGAGACAGTTCTAGAAAACAAACAAAAAAGCTACCCACCGATCTCTCCTTCCCTCCTCTTTTTCCCCATCCCCCACCATTCTGGGATTTTTTTTTTTAAAGCAAGAAACAGAAACGAATTCATCCATGCTTAAAGATATATAGTTTAAGCCCCTGGAGATCAGAAAATAACAGACATTTTATCACGTGGAAGAAAAGGTGTGGGGGGGAATTTCTCTATTTATTATATATGTATGGTATTATATATATATATGTATGTATACATATAGACGTGTATGCATATGTGTGTATAACATATGGAGACACACGACATGTTTCCTAGAATATATGCATATGTATATTCACACATGCACACATATATAATATATAAAACCTGCATATATGTGTATCTGCTTCTAGATATTTAACTTTCTGAATTAAAAAATCATCTGCAACTTATAAAATACATGTATCTAGGACATACAAATGCTTGATCTCTTCTGGAACATAAGTATAATAAATTCCATAGAGATACATCTGAAATGTTTTTCTGTCTTGTGCAATTCAGAATCTTTATATATTCTAAATTCATATCTACAACCACAGAAAGAGAAGCATATCTAGAATACAGAGCTGTTGCTTCTCTATCTAGGAGATAATGATAATAATAAATGAACAGAATTTATATAGAACTTTCAGGTAGCAAAGCTCTTTACAAATGCTACCTCATTTTATCCTCACAGTGGTTCTCGGTGATATTTTTATCCCATTTTACATGAGAAAATTGAGGCTGAAATAAGTTAACTAACTTCCATATGGTCACACAACTAAGAAGTGTTTCAGGTTGGATAATAACTCAGCTTTTTCAATTTCCAGATCCAGAGCTCTATCTCCTACAATGCACATGTTTTTGGAATATAGGTAGAAATATGCATCTGAATTTATCTAGGCTATAATAATATATCTAGGCTATATTAATGCCTATTGCTATAAATTATTCTAAACATTCATTTTACTCCGAAAAATCAGTAATATCTTGCTATTATTAAAAATATCATCTACTAATAGTGTCATATATAATAATATTTTCTAGTAAATTAGTAATAAATATTTTTCTCAATTCAATGAAATATCTAGAAGAATGTTTTACATATATATCAAATGCTCTTTTGTCTATATAAATCTGGGTACTCACGTTTTCAGTCTTTTGAAATCTCACAACTGGAGCAGCTAAAACAGGTTCCCTCTGAAGAGTGACATTTCGAATTGATTTTTCCTTATGATTCCACAGCCTTAAGGTGTGAGCAGAATTGAGAGGAAGATTGGATTTTGCCTTAGGAAAGAGAAGACAGCTCTGAACTCTGGGCACAAGATAGAAGTATTATTGTATGTGTGTGGGAGGGGGGGTGTATTATGGTACTGCGGGATTTGGGTACCAGTTTATTTTCTGGCAAGGGGAAGGGTTTAAAGGAATATTGACCAGATGGCAAGCAAGTGTTCTGGAGCAATAAGCAAAGAAGATGCACATGGATGAAAGAATGTAAAATTATGTCTTCTGATTAGGACACCGAAAGTGGAACTAGATCTCACTGGGGACATTCAGATCTCATGATGAGAAATGTTCAGTTTTACTAATTTCTAAAATTTGTTTCCAAATTAGTATTCCATTACAACTCCATTCCCAGGTCCAATCTCTCCAACTCTTTTCTCGATGTCTCTTTCTTTCATCTCTCTCTGTCTCTGTCTCTTTTTCTGTCTCTTTTTTTCTCTTCCCTTGTTCCCTCCTCCCTTTTACCATTCTTTCACCAGCTTCCCCTTTTCCCCATTTTCCCCTCTCTCCCACCCCTACTTCCTTTGTCCCCTCCCTCTTTCTTTCTCTTTCAAATCGCCCCTTTTATACCACAGTGTCTCCAGTCTACACTAATAAGCTAGAGCACTTTTCTTCTAAACATCGAAGTTCAGATCTAGAATTAGGAGGTCTTATTTTTTTAAGTCGCTGTGGTCTAGTTAAATCCGCAGCCCTGCAATGTCAGGAAAGGTTAAGGTAAAGGGTCAGGCCCGTTTTTGGAGGCACGCAGACTGCAGGCGCCCATAGATCACTGCCCCATTTGGGAGGAGCCATCGGGGTAGCCCTAGCTTCCCTTCCCTTTCCTCTAGCAGACTAGATAAACCGAAGGCTAATGGTGCAGTTTTCACGCTGTTGACCTCCTTTTCTCAGCCGGCAATTTTCATATAGTTTCATTCTCTCTTTCTTTTTTACATTAAAACAATGTTTTTAATAATGCCCAGGAAGACTGAAAGGCATGAGAAAAGCTAACAAAAATCACTTGGGGTCAACACAAGAGACAGAATAAAAATTTAACAGGAAAAGAGTTCACAAGGTTTCCATTTACAAAAACATGCAGGCTTACTAGGAATTCAGTTCAATTCAATTATTAGGAATCCAGGTAAATCCAACAAACATTTGTGAAGTTTCCTACTTTGTTCAAACCATTATTCTGCATACTCAGGATACAAAAGTCAAAAACCACATTCCTGTCCTCTAGGAGCTGGGATTCACCTATATTCCCCCCAAAAAAAATTAAAACACCTTTCAAAGTAAAAAGTAAGAGAAAAATGAATATTTTGGAACTATAATCACAAAGCTTGTCCAGGGAGTTGAAAACATTCACTTCCTTTAGTCAGTCAACAAGCAGTGCTCAGTACTAAGGAAGGGAGAGGGAGAGGAGGGGGGAAGGAAGGGAGGGAGGAAAGGAGAGAGGGAGAAAGATAAAGACAGACAGAGACAGAGACAAACAGAGACAGAGAAAGAGACAAAGAGAGACAGAGACAGAGAGACAGGAAAAAGACAGACACATGGAGAAAGACAATCAGAGAGAGAGAGACAAAAGACAGAGACAAAGGGAGAAACAGAAAGACAAAAAGCAGAGACAGAGAAAGAGAGAAGAAAAAGAAGAAGAACAAGAAGAAGAACAAGAACAAGAACAAGAAGAAGAGGAAGAGGAGGAGGAGGAGGAAGAGGAGGAGGAGAAGGAGGAGGAGGAGGAAAAGGAGACAGAGGAGGAGGAGGAGGAGGAGGAGGAGGAGGAAGAGGAGGACAGGGAGGGAGGGAAGCAAGGAAGAGAGGGAGGAATGGAGGAGAGAAGGAGGGAGATAGAAACAGAGAGACAGACAAGACAGAGACAGAGACACAGAGATAAAGACAGAGAAGAAGAGAGAGACAGAGAGACAGAAAGAGATAGAGACAAAAGACAGAGACAGGGAGAAACAGAAAGACAAAAGAAAGACAGACAGACAGACAGAGAAGCAATCCTTCCTTAACTGACAGTGGGAGAGAATACACATAAATAACTAGACACACACAAGATATATACAAAATAAAAACGCTCATATGTACCAAAAATATTTATAGCAGTTTGTTCTATGTTGGTAAATAACTGAAAACTAATCAATTGGTGGGTGGCTAAAAAAAATAAGTGATGGTATGTGGATATAATGGAATACTCTTATTTTATAAGAAATGATGAAAAGGGTGGTTTCCCAGAAACCTGGGAAAATATGTATAAAATGATTCAGAGTTAAAAATTAGTAAAACCAGAACAACCTATATAACACTGACATCATAAATTCAAATAATATCAAAAGACTTATGAACTCTGATTGTAAAAATAGGCCCCGATTCTATAGACTAAAGCAGAAAGATGCTGTCCATCTCCTAAACAGAAAGATGAGAGAGTGCATATCAAGACAATATTGTTGTTGTTGATGGCCATTGGCCTCTGGCCAACATGGGAATTTGTTTTGCTAGGCTAAGCACATTTGTTGTAAAGTTTTTATTATTTTTTTTTCTTGATGGGGATGGAGATAGGGGAAAAAGAGAAAACAGGTTTTTATTAAATTAAAAAATAAAATGAAATACACATTCCTATATGTGTGCATATGTATGGATGTGGATGTGGATGAATTAGATAAGCAGATAGCTAAATAGCTAGGTAAATATAATAGATGAAAGATATACTATTAACTATGAGAGGAATACTTGATGTATGAATTAGTTTTGCAAAGATATTTTCTTTTTTACAAGAGAAGGTTTACTGCGTACAAGAAGAACGAAGGGGTATATTCATAAATGAATGTGTTATGAAGGTAAAAGTATTGTTAACTTTTGAAAAGCAAATTTCAGTGAAACAATTTCTTCTTAGATGAGCAACTTTTTCAGCCTGTGATCAAATTCTTAGTTGATAGGGATGAAAGGTAGGACTTAGACATTTCTATTTCTCTCACTCGATTTCTCTCCATTCACCCTTCTCAAATGAAATAATTAATTGATATGTGTGGAGACTAAGTATCCAAAAGAGTGCTTCAAACAGAGTGTGGCTGGACAAATTGGATACTTCATTCAAAATACCATCAACATATCTTTGTAACTTCCACTTACATATGTCTTTAATATTTAAATTATCTTAAAAAATTTATTTGAAAATACTTGACATCTGACTACTTTTATGAATCACCGATTTGATTCCAGAAGGCAAGATGACCTTCACATAGAATTTTTCTATTTTACTATAAACTGTACCTTAGAATTATAGAAAGAGCTCAAAAGAACCTTAGAGTTAATCTAATACAACCACATTTTAAAGATGAAGAAATGTCAGCTCAAAAGAAGTTAGAACGATTGATCTGAAGTCATACAAATATCAAATGGCAGAGCTGAGATTTTCATATTTGAACCCTCGTCCACTGGCATCAGGTCTACTTTTCCTTATTGTTCCTTATGACTAGATTTGTTTATATCTTACTATGAAAGATATTTTTATCTCCTTTATTGATAAACTTTAATGTTAAATGTTAAACTAGAAGGAATCTTATAGATGTACTTCAGGTGTGTCTGATTCTATGACCCTTTTTGGTTTGTTTGTTTTTTTTTTTTTTTTTGCAAAGATATTGGAGTAGTTTGCCATTTCCTTCTTTAGTTCATTTTACAGATGGAGAAACTGAGGAAAACAGGGTTACGTGACATGTTTGGGGTCACACAGTAAGTGTTAATAAAATAGTACAAACCTTTCATTTTAAAAAAAGAAGGAACACATTCAGATGTGCTATGACATGTCCACAGTCTCAGAGCTAACATATAATCTCTGGTCTTCTAATTTAAAATCCAATGTCCTTTTTATGATATTAGCTTATTCTCTAGTTCCCAGCTTCTTAAACTGTGGGTTGCAACCCCATATGGGATCTCATAATTGAATGTGAGCATCAGAAAGTTATGATTTATTATCAATAAATGTTTGATTTGTATACCTATTTTATATACCTATATACCCATGGTCATGTAAAAATTTCTCAAGGGAAAAGGGCTCATAAGTGGAAAAAGTCTAAGAAGCCATGATCTAGTTGAAGCATAAACCTTCTTTCCTGTAATAAGTAGAAAAGTTCATACCTGGGACATTCCAGTTACACTAGAAAAAGATCACTTTTGGAAAATTTTAACTGGTGTGGGTTGATGGAAAGGATGTCACAAATGGATTTAGAAGACACTGATAATGACATAGACTATTTGGGTTATTTTAGCAAGTTACTTTTTCTCTCTGGGCCTGTTTCCTTAACTGTAAAACAAAATGGCTGAGGTAGATAGTTTTTAAAGACCCTTCCACTTCCAATATTTGCATCATTATACTACTCCCCAACTATAATCTTCATTGAGGGAGTGGGGAAAGATGAAGAATTCCAAACACTTTATATTTTATTTTTCCTTTGAGCTGTATCTATAAGTAGTACACATAAAAAGATATTTATTTATTCTGCATCCTAATTTCCTTCCCTCGGGGTTTGTATCTATATAGAGGATGAATCAACAAGAAAGTTCATATTTTCTGTGATATTAATCAATGCAGTCTATTCAGATAATCTCTCTCTCCTCTACAAAGTCATTTTTTCTTCATAGCTGGGGTTTGAGGTCCTAACTAATCCACCTAATCATTTGTTCTCTATTTTGCTTTGTACAGACACAGGAATTGTGTCTCCAACTCTTTGGGAATGTTGGGGCTGAACTAAGAGAAACTGAAAGTTGAGTTTTCAACAGGATAAATTAAATCATTCTAGGAACCACTAAGAATTATTGAGCATAAAATTCATCTTCATATCCACATTGACAAAATTCCTTCAAGTAGAAAAAAACTAGATGATGCAGTGGATAGAGGTCGAGATCTGGGATCTAGAAGAGTCACCTTACTGAGTTCAAATCTGGTGTCAGACACATACTAGTTGTATGATCCTGGGCAAGCTACTGAACACTGTCTACCTCAGTTTCCTCATATGTGAAATGAGCTGGAGAAGGAAATGGCAAAGCACTGCAGGATCTTTGCGAGGAAAACCTTAATAGGGTCATGAAGAATATGAAACAAATGAACAAGAAAAAAAGAAAAAAAAAACTATATTTAAGACAACTACAACTGGCTATTTTATGACTAGAAAGTATAGCAAAAATACTTAGAGCAAACAAGGCAAAAAGATTTTTCTGAGAAAATACAGAATTTGTAGATTGGTTTGTTGGTCCTATTACAAGCTCACTGGAAAGGAGTTCAAGGGGAAAAAGTAGACCATCTGGTAGCTTTCTATTTTTAACTATTCTTGCTAATCAGGTGCTAAACAAAATTGTTTCTATGCTGCTAAAAGACATAAAATGCTTTGTTTTGTTTGGTAGGCTTTGAGACAAAGCCCTGATCACTCCACTCTGATTAGTATTCTAATTGAAAGGAAATATCAGCTGTGGAATATTGAAGTGACCATTTTGACAAACACGTACACACAATCACACATTTATATTCACACCCACCCAGGTCACTTCAGCAAGTCAGATTTCCTCCTAACCAGTGGCACAGTCAGTTAAATGAGACTAACTCAAAAGCCCGATTTACAGGGTAAGAACTTAACAGATTGAGTTTGTGCCCGTCTCACACAAACCAATCAGCTATGGGTCATAATTCAACATGTGGTACAGATGTTGCTTCCATCATCTAACTTGAAAACTTAATTTCATTTCGTTTATTTAAACACACAGAGGGAAATGTTATTTGTTTATAAACACGACTAGCTAAAAAAGATATTATTTATCCTATAAGTCCAATCTATCCCTACACTTCCTCAAAAGTCTATATTTAGACATTTAATTTTTAAAAACAGTTATAAATTAAGTACACAGCAATTTTTGCATATTTTTCCACAGTGTGCTGAAAGTATAAATTTTGTTATACATACAGGCTTTAATATTTCCAGAATCTGGAATTTCATTGGTTTGATTCTCCATTCCTTAGATGCAAATCACATTTCTACTGCAGCATGAGCTGCCATCTACTATTTATCTGTTTGTCTGTCTATCTATCTATCTACCTATCTGACTGTATATCCATCAAATTATCCATTTATCCATCTATTTATTTATCTATCCTGCTTTTCTATCTCTCTGTCTATCTATCTATCTATGAAAATCAGGTCTTAATCCCAGGCCAAGATACTTTTCATTGTCGTCTCTTCCCACAACAGAGAATTTTGTGGGGTTTTGGGTCAGGGCAAATCTATTGGGTTGATGTCATCTTGGCCATTTACAAACCATGCTGCACACACTGCTCTTTTCTGATTCTCTAAGAACTGTCATGCTTGTTTGTATTGTAGCCCTAGTGTGAGCCCACACATAATGTGTGGCTCATAGTAAGGGCTTTACAGATGCTCTTACATTCATTCACTTCAATATGCATATTATCACCATATCATGGATTATATTTATAGTATGCTATGCATTTGGTAATGTTCTGTCTGTCAATACACATGTACAATAATATTAAGAAGCAGGCAGGGCAGGGCAAAAAGTATTATCTTCATTTTGCATCCCTGGAAAATGAAGTTCAGAGGAACCAAATGCTCAGAGTTTAGCACAGTGCCTGGCACATGATAGGTACCTGATAAATAATAGTGAACTAATTAGCTTGCCTAAGATCATGTTTCAGACAAGTGACTAAGTGAGAATTGAAAACTTTCTGACACCTAATTCCATGGGATTTATTTCATGATTCCTTTCCAGACACCCTCTGTTCCAGCTATGATAAAACTCTCTCTTTCCCTCCTTTCCTTTCTTCCCTCCTTCCTTTCTTTTTCTCTCTCCTTCCCTCCCTTCCTTCTTTCTTTTCTTCCCTCTTTCCTTTCCTTTCTTCCTTCCTTCTCTCTTTCTTTCCTTCTTTTCTCTCTCCCTCCTTCTCTTCCTTCCTTCCTTCTCATTTAATACTTTGCTGAGTCATAAGATCCTAGATTCATACAAATCCTACAATGTGAGAGCAAGAGAAAGTATGGAGATCACATCATCCAAACTTCTTGTTATCAAAGAAAAGGACTAAGACCCAGAGATAAAAATGACTTATTCAAAGTTACACATAGAGTAAGTAGCAGAACTGGTATTTAAACTCAGGTCCCTAGATCCAATTTTAGTCCTCTCTCTACTATATCCCATTGCCTCAGACCTAGATCCTAATCTACAAGACCTGAAAGTCTAGGTAGGTAGATGTGGAGTCATGGGAGCAGAAAATACACACACACCTAAAAATTTCAATCACTCCACAAGACAATAACATAGTATGTCCTACATGCTGAAGCGGTGGGCTGGAAAGACTTCCTGGGGGGGCTGGAGGTGGGAGGGTGAGCTGGTCCTACAGTTCAGCTCAATTGAAAAAACATTTATTAATGACCTAATAAGTTCAAGAAACTTTCCTAAGGGGCTATTTCTCTGGGGAGAGAGAAGAGGGCAGTCCAGATCTATGGTTTAATCAGAGTAAGGAATTCTCAATGTGGAGTTTATCCCAACCACTGCAAATTGGAGTTTAACATATAAATCTGAAAGTCACTTTCATAACTGAAACTCTAGAAGATGATGAGATCACCAAGGGAGACCAAATAAAAAAAAGAAGTCTAAAAACAGAGTTCTGAGGGACACCCACATTTCTAGGAGAGGAAATGGATAATGAATTTTCATTTCTGCAAAATGTGGGGGACTGGATACCGAAGGGCCTTTAAGGCCCCTTCTAGTCCTAAATCTGTAATTCTATAATTTCAGAAAAAGGAATAATCAAATAGATAGGAGGAGAATGTCGAGAGATGTCATAGAAACCGATGGAGGAGAGAGCTTTCAAGTTTCTGATAGGTTGAGGAGAATGAGGTCTAAGAAAAAGTCATTGAAATAAGAGCAGTTATGCCAGTATTGGTCACTTTGGAGAAAGCAGACTTGCTTCAGTGATGGGGTCAGATGCTTGGATGTATGGGACTCAGAAGTGAGGAAGCAGGCATTGAGTGCAAAACTCTCATTTTAGGAACTTGGCAGTCTAATTAATAACTAAAGTACCGGTAGGATCAAGTACAGAACATTTATTCATTTACTGATTCCTTCTTTAGTTCTTATGTTTGTTTGAAGAGACCTGAACATGCTGATAGGCAATTGGGAATATTCACATTTCTCTGTTTATGGACACAATTCACCTGGGAGGTAAGCAGGATTCAAGCAATGAGATTCCCATTTTATCAGTGAGTAAGTTGAGGTTTAAAGAATGAGAGCAATTTGCTTGTGAACACACAGAAAATGGTAAAGTCTGGATTTGAACACAGGGTTTTTCTATGATACTACATATGTAGGATTTAAATAGATTGAAAGGAGGCAATTCCAATAGAATTGGGGTGAAAAATGCCATCCGCATGCAGAGAGAGAACTATGGAGACTTTTTGTGGATGGAAGCATAATATTTTCAGTATTTTTTAATTTTTTTTCTCATGATATTTTCCCTTTTCATCTGACTTTTCTTGCACGTAATAAATAAGGAAATATGTTTAAAAAGACTGCACATATTTAACCTGTATCAGATAACTTGCTGTCTTGGGAGAAGGAAGGTAAGGAAGGAATGGAGAAAAATTTGGAATACAGAATCTTGCAGAAATGGATGTTGAAAACTTTCTTTATATGTATTTTGAAAAATAAAATGCTGAGAAAAAATAATAGATTTAAAGGAGAGGTATGAGCAGAGGGAGCTTATCTAACATAACCACATTTCAGACCACTTTGAAAAAATATTTTCATTTAATTTTTCAGATGTAATATTTTATATGCCTATCCAGGGATTCTGAATTTGGGATCTACAATCTTGGTGGGTTTTTGTTTGTTTGTTTGAGGCTGAGGCAATTAGGGTTAAGTGACTTGCCCAGGGTCATACAGCTAGGAAATATTAAGTCTATGAACCCATATTTGAACTCAGGTTCTCCTGACCAGGACAGTGCTCTATCCACTGTGCCATCTAGCTGCCCCAGTGTCTTTTTAAATATATATTTGATAACTATATCTCAGTATATCAGTTTCCTTTGTAATCCTGCATATTTTGTTTCAATTAAATTTTACTGATATCTGTCTAAATTTCCCTGAATCTCTTCTCCTCTCCCTTTCCTATGCATTTTATTTTATGCATTTAAAAACATCAGTTTGTAGGTTTTACCAGACCTTCAAGGACCCCATATCACACACACACAAAAAAATGCTTAAGAACCTCTGGTCTACATTGAAAGTTACAGTTGAGTTTCAAACCTTTCAAAATAGAATTTTAAAATGCAAAGAGGACAAAGCATTCTCCTAAATAAAATCTACCACACCATACAAGATTATAAAATTTTGAAAGCAGTGATCTTGTCTTATTTATATAGGGGAGCGAGGACCAGTTTTGGAGCAAGAAGTCCTGGGTTCCAATCCTGACTCCTGAAGAAAACCACTTTTCCTTCAGACAATCACTTCATACAATCATAATTTAGACTTGGAAGAGCCTTAGAGATGATCTAGTCTGATTTCCTCATCTTATTGAAAAAACAGATCCAGAAAGATCTACTTGTTCAGTGCCACACAGACAAAGTCAAGATTGGAACTCAAATCTTGTTGTTGCAAGTTTAGTTATTCCCTCCTTCTTAAAATGAAAGGAGTGCATTAGAAAATTTCCAAAGACCCTTCCAGCTCTAAACCCTATTAGTCTAGAGTTTCCTTGGAGACTAACATAGCTATTTAATCAATGATTATTGAAATAAAGGAATCAATAAATAACCAGCAAAATTGGCTCCTTTAAGTTTGTATCACAAGCTCACAGCTTCTCTGGGAGGCAAACTTCATTCTGCTTCTTCCCCTCCTGTCAGAAATGGCCTCCGAAGCCCTCCCCCTTTCCCCAGGAGTGTGACATCCCACAGACAGCTCCTCCTTAGGCACTGGGCCACACACGGCCAGCTCTGCTTCTCCTAAGGTGGTCCCCGGTCACGTGCAAAAGTACACAGCTCTCACCCGCCTGTGGGCACAGTCCTGGCTCTCTCTAGCACCTGGCTCACAGGACAACATGAAGTTGACTCTATTTAACCGAGACGGTTAGCCTTTTCTGTTTCTAACCCATCCATGCAGATTGGCAAACCTGTTTTTTGGGGTTGATTCAGCTTATCTCCCCCAGATTCTTGCCAGCATGTTTCTCAAATTCCTCATCAATCTCTTTTTTATTGCAACAGCAATGTGGGATTGTTAAGATCATGGGATGAATCAGTGGGGGACCTGTTTTTTTTTATTATTTTTTCAGTTTTTTAAAAAAAATCCTAGCTCAGTTAGTTGCTAACTGTGTGACTTTGGGCAAGCCCATTACTTCCCAGAAATTAAGTTTCTGAATCATCTTCAAAGAGGAGGACATAGATTTAGAATTGGAATACCTCAGAAGTCTCCCCCGTTATTTGTAAAATGAGGAAATGGAGGCCATAAAAGTTTGAGCAACATACCCCGAATCACATAGGTACTAAATGGTAATGGTGGCAACCAGGTGGCTCATTGGACAGAGCAGAGGACCTGGACTCAGGAAGCCCTGACTCCTGGAGTCACCTGACACAGTCTGGAAGGTGAGGCTTCTTATGTCCACCTGCCTTTAATTTGCTTTTTTAAAAGCATTTTTTATTTATAAATAAAGCTCAGATCTCTGATTCTTAAGAGTACCTGGAATTCCTTCTTACATGGAAAGGAGAAAGATATGGGAAAAATTTAAGCAGAAAAAAAAAAGATATCCATGGCCATTTAAAAAATCATCAAAAATATAACAAGAAAATAATTATAATTCATCTTAAATGTGGTCTACTGAGTTGTGAGAAAGGCATTTTGCGGTAAATGTTTGAAGACAAAGAGAAAATAAAGATGTAACCCATTCAGGAAAGCAATTTAGAATTATTCTTAAAAAATTACAAATTGAAACAGTCATTTGTCCCACTCTGCTAGTTGTATACTACAAAAAGTCAAAGACAGAAGAAAAAAAATCATTCACATATCTATCTAGTTATCTATCTACCTACATATATATATGTGTGTGTGTGTATGTATATAGTTCTGTATATATATATATATATATATATAGTGTGTGTGTAATGTGTGTGCATGTGTTTATATACATACATACATACATATGTTTATATGTAAGCATTTTTAATAGCAAAAACTAGAAAGAAAATGAATGATTTTTATTCCTATTTTAATAATATTTTTTCCAATCTATGTAAAGAATTTTTAACATTAATTTTTTTTAAATTTTAATTCCAAATTCTCTCCTTTTCTCTTCCCTCCCCCTCCCTGAGATGGTAAGTAGTTTGATATAGATTATACATTTGTTACAAAATGAGTGTTCATCAGTTGGAATGACTGGACAAATTGTGGTATACAGATGTGATGAAAGATCATATCTTAAGAAATGATGGATATGAAAAATTCAGAGGAATTTGGGATGACATATATGGACTGATTCAGAAGGAAGTGAGCAGAACCAGGAGAACAATTTACATAATGGCTGTGATAATGGAAGGGAAAACAATTATGAAAAAGTTCTGAATTCTCATTAATGTATCAACCAAGAAGGACTTCAGATGATTGATGGGAAAGCATACCTCCCACCTCCCAGCACAAGTGTGAACCACAAATGTAGACCAAGATATGTTTTCAGACATCATCCGTGTGTTTACTTGTTTTCTTGACAGAGTAGAATTCTAAATGGGATGTAGGCGGAGAGTCCTCGGAAATGACAATGGTTTTCAAAAAAAAACAAAACAAAACAAAACCCGAATAAAACCATTTTTTGAAATATATATTTTTCATAAATTTAAAAGCACTATAAATGTAAGTATTTTGTAACTATTATTGTTTTATTTATTTATTTATTTATTTGCTGAAGCATTTGGGATTAAGTAACTTGCCCAGGGTCACACAACTAGGAACTATTAAATTTCTAAGCCTGGATTTGAACTCAGGTCCTCTTGACTTCAGAGCCAGTTCTTTATCTACTGAGTCATCTAACTGTCTCTGAAACTATTATTGTTAAGAACTTGGACAAACATCATCATCAGGAACAATAATAATAATGGAAGGAATGTTGACCTTGTAATCAGGGGATATTGATTTTAGTCTTGTCTCTGACATTCATTAGCTATTTAGTTTATATGAATCACTTCCCTCTCTGTGAACTCCTGAGATCATTTAATTTTAGCATTTAAAATAGGAAGGGGCTTTATTTTGTAATACTATTCCTTAATTTTGCAGACTCAGAAAGTATTGTCTTGAGAGGAGAACAAGTAGCTTCTCAGAGGTCACAGCACACTCATTTTATTGATGAGGAAATTAAGGTCTCTTTCAGTTCTGACTTTCTATGAGTTTTTAAATAAAGTGCCACTTTCCAGTTTCATCTCTCTCTTACAATGTACATGTTCTTTTATACAACATTAAGCTCTTAACTTTTTCTTATCTATATACAGACCAAAGGTCTGTGTTTTGACACAGAGTCACTGGGCATGTCAATAGGATGAAGTATAGAGTGTATTCAATTCCAAAGGTTTTTTTTTTAATCTTCACAGGATTCAACCATGATGTAGTGAAGTTTTAATTTTGTCTATCATTTAAAATGTAGCACAGTGGTACATGGATTTGGAAGCAAAGGTTTAAATCCCAGCTTTGTCACTTATTACCTGTGGGATCCTGAGTAAGTCACTTAATGTCTCTCAGCCTCAGTTTCCCCATCTGTAAAATGAAGGGGGTTAAAGTAGATGACTTCTGAGGTTTCCATTAGCTTTAAATATATTATCCCTAATCTATGATTCTTCTTTGGTGGGTGGACAGAAAACAAAAATAAAGTATTTGTAACATAATTCAGGATTAAGAGGTGTAAGAGACTGGCAAGTCACAGAAGAGCAATCTGAGGTCCCTATAAAAGGGGAAGTTTTTGCACAAGATTTTCTATTTTTTAAGTGACAGAGCCTCGTGAGTGGATATGCAGTCCTTTGCCCAGGGGGCTAGAGACCTGTACAGAGCAATAGGCGAATAAGCTTCCAACCTTCACCCCAAGCCTGACCCAATGCCCATAAATCCATCCTGTTGGTATCAGCCTTTCCTTCACCCCATGTTGCAGAGCAGACACAACACACACCCTAAGGAGCATCATCCCATTACCCACACCCCACTGAATGCACATAGGCGCCCACACACACACGTGCATGTGTGCACGGACACACACACACACACAAGCAGACATGCGTGCATATTTTTATTGCAGTGGCCAGGAACATGAATAACGTTTCGACTAGCACTCAACACTGGCGATTTATGAACCTGGTCTGTTTGAGCAAAGGATAGGGAGGGGGGTTGGAGCTTGAGGAGGGAAGAGGTTAGAAGGTGCTGGAGAAAGGATGGGAGAGAAAATGGCCTATAAATTGCTTGCCTTGATTTATACAGGATTCCATTTACAATCCATTTGTTTGAGAGCTTCACTCATTAGATCTCTCTCTCTCTCTCTCTCTCTCTCTCTCTCTCTCTCTCTCTCTCTCTCTGTGTGTGTGTGTGTGTGTGTGTGTGTGTGTGTGTGTGTGTCTGTCTGTCTCTCTTTCTCTCTCTGTCTCTCTGTCTCTCCCTCTCTCCCTCCTTCCTTCTCTCTCTCTTTCTTCCTTTCTCTCTTTCTTATTGTTCCTTTCTATGTTTTCACCTTTTTTTCTCTCTGTCTTTGTCTCTGTTTTTCCTCCTCTCTCTCATTCTTTCAGTCTCTCTCTTTCTTTATTTTTTCATTCTTCCTCTCTTTCTCTTTCTCATTGTTTCTTTTTCTTCCCTCTTCTTTCCCTATCTCTCTCTTTCTCTCCCTAGTTCTTCCCTTCTCTTTCTCTCTCTTCCCTTTTCTCTTTTCCTCTTCCTCTGTCATTTTCTCCATTTTTCTTCTTTCCATCTTTGTCTGTCTTTCCATCTGTTTGTCTATGTCTCTCTCCATTTCTCTGTTACTTTCCATCTTTTGTGCTATCTTTACCTCTCATCTCTGTCTCTCTGTGCTACTTCCCATTTTCTCTTTTTTCTTTGACCCTCTCTCTATGTATTTTCCCCATCTCTGTCTCTGTTTCTCCATTTGTCTCTTCCCAACTATTTTCTTCTGTTTTCCTCTCTCTGTGCTTCTCTTCATCTTTTTCTTTATTCATCTCTCTATTTCTCTTCATCTTTCTTTATCTTTCCATACATCTCTCCCCTTTTCTCCACAGTTGCACTTCTTTGTCTCTCTCTTCTTGGTTCTATCTTTTTTTCTGTCTGTACATCTTCTTTCCCGTCTCTTTTTCTTCATGTTTGTCTCTGTTTCTCTCTTTCTCTCTGTCACTGTCTCTGTCTCTCTGGTCCTGAGCTAGCCCAGCTGGAAGGAGACAGCGATCAGAGTTCAGTTGGTGCAGACAGAACTAAAGTAAACAGACGTGGTCATTGAGCAGGCAGTTAGCAGCCTTTGGACAGATGAGCAGAGCTGGCGGAGGACCACACACACAAAGGCCCTTCAGACCACACAGGGACCAGACTGTCCTAATTCTGCATTCGCACACACGAGCACATACCTACATATGACACTCCTTCTCCTCCCGTTACCAGGGGGCCCAGATGCCTCTGGGCCAGAGGGCTCTGGGAACAACCTCCCTCTCAGCCCCACCTCTGGAAAGATTTCCTGCCTGTCACAAACCCCTCTAGCCCACTGCTACTCCATGACTCCCCTTTGCACCCCAATGCTCTGGTGCCAGGTCCACAGAAAGTGAGCACTGGGTTGAGTTGCACATTCCTCTGGAGACAGCCCATCCTGAAAAGTGCCAGTTTCCCCCCACAGCTAATGAAATGATCGCTTCCTCTTGGTTCAAAGCAAACCCAGACTTTTCAGCCTGAACCTGGCTTCAGATCTTTCACAAAGCCCGTCTCCCAGTATCCAAGGGCCTGCCATATTCTGATGTGCTCACATTCTGTGGGAGCAAATGTCAGCCCAAAGGAAACAGGGTCCAGAAAGGCCTTTTAAAATGCTCCAATGATTGCATTCCCCTAAGAAATTTCTGTCTATCCTCCCCACCCTTTCCTTCAACTGGACAGCACAGCAGGGCTTGTCATCTGGCTGGAAATATTTAGTTAACCATTGCTCCTCAACCATGGCTCAATGTCCCTTTTTAAGTGCTTGCCAAGGTAGAGTTACTCCCCAAAAGGGAGGCATTTTTTTTCAATCAAGGGGCTTTCAATGGCTACCACCTTTTGCCTCCCCTAAATAGCCTGAGAGACTCATAAATGATTTTAAGGGGGTCTGACATGCTTTCTCCTCTTCCCTCCAAGCCTTGTTAATGAGGGGTTGATCAGATAGCATCCTTCCCTCCTGACCAAGGGGGGAGGGCACTGGTTTTGGCTGGGGGCCCAAGACTGGGAAATCAAGCCCACACCTCAGCTCCCCCTTCTCCGACTCCTACGGCTTGATGCTCTTATCATATAAAGAAGTTGTCTCCTGGGCGACAGGAGGTCAGGTTGAGGAGGCAACTCTCAATCACTGTGACACCCCCAGACTACTGCTCAGACTGGGAGCCGGCCTCCCTCTGCTAGCCCCTCTCCAGCTGCAGGGGCTCAGCTCACAGCAGGGCGTGTGGCTGACTTGGGGCCATACATCTTCATTAGGCTGGTTTATTTGGGGAGGTGAGCAATGGGGGGCTGTCATGGTTGAGAGAAGGGTTGATCTATTAGGAGGTTTTCTTTGAAAACCTCCTTACAGTTACATTTACCCTGATCAAGAGAGGGCTAAATGGCCATCCCGTCTGCTTGAACAACTTTGTTCCCTTAAAGGGAGATCATTTCTACTCTCTTTCATACAAGCAATGTGATATGAAGAAATAGTGTCATGTTCTATTTCCTTGTTAATATTATCATTTCATTCTTCTCATCTTTTTCGATTGAGATACAGATAGACACAATTTTGGGAGAGTTTCCATTGGGAGAGCTTTTATATTTACCATCTATAAACTATTGCACAGGTGGATAAAATCTCTGCTTTTGTACTTAAATCAAAGCACTAGGGTATAATCTCATCTTATTTTTATCATATAAAATATTTATATAATTAATATAGCAACTATATAATAAAATAATACAATGTAATATAATGATATAATATTTAATAATAAAAAGAGTATATCTCCATAGCATTTAATAGATCTTTCCTATGGTAGTAGTCTAAAAATTGTTACACTAATTTATTGATGTGATTCTAATTAGTGGCACAAATTAGTACAAATATAGTATTTTCATAACCTATGTGGTAGTATTTTAAGAATTTTGCTGATAACTAGTGATATTAATATACTTTAATATATTTGCTGACAATGATTGGTGATACTAATAATATTAATACTAATAATGATCCTTTAAAGTTTACAAATGTTTTATATATATAATACCAAATAAGATGAGATAGATATGTATATCTATCTCATCTTATTTGGTCTTCCCAATGAGACTCTGACTCACTGCAGGGATTAGTAGCACTTTCATTTTGTAACTGAAGAGACTGAATTTCAGATCATTTAGGGAATGTAATGTAATTGCATAATTAGAAAGGGTCAGGGCTAGATTTAAAACCAAGTCTTTCTTGACTAAATCTATTATTCTCCTTGATGCCCTTTTCTGACCCTCATAGAGAAATTGAGACACAGAGAAGCAATGTGATTGGCCCATAACTAGCAGCATCGATTCTTTGCTGCTTATATTTCTTTGAAAATAGCATTGAAGGAGAATTCTTATATCTGATGTCTCAGAGCAAAGTGCTTCTATCTTCTCTCTATTCATGTGGGTCTTTCGCATTCTTCAAGGTCCAATTCAATTCCTATCTTCTCCAATAAGCCATCACAGATATGCTAGTCATTATTTGGCTTATTTTTCTCTATATTTCTAGTGTTTGCCTTTAGTACATTATATGATTTACATCCTGCAGATTTGAATTATATAACACACACAGAAATTTTGTCTCTCCAATTGTATAATGAGTTCTTGCAGGACAAGTACTATGACTTATCTATCTCCGTACCCCTAAAATGCCCAGTATAGCCCTGTTCAATACTAGAAGCTCAGTGTTTACAGAGGGGTCAATTAATCTTCATATTTGATTTCCCTATACTCTTACATTTCTAAATACAAACTTCACTTAATCTTAGAGTCCATTCAGCTCTGATTGTATATGTGCAAAGTATAAACTACATCTGAATAGATCCTTAATAATAAGGGGATTATGGTACTTGAACCATTGGACAAAGGCAAATTGATGGCATACTGGAAACATCTTATGATTGGTTGAATTTATTATTTATTTATGCCGGTGGCTATTGAAGAATATTTGTTCCCTTAAATTAAAAATGTGGTAAAGTAGGTATCTGGGCAAAATGATATTATGAACATTCCATCTAGTCCAGCAGTGAACTTAGTCTAACACTAGAAGAGTCCCTGTTTGGAAGATCTATTTGGAAAGTTGTATTTAAGCCTCTGAGAGGGATCTTTCAGGGCTGAGAGGGTAAGGAAGAAAGGGAGAAGGCACCCTTGCAGATGAAAAAACTTGCTTCCCCACTCTGGCAAGAGGACAGGGAGACAGTAAAATATCTTCCCTCTGAAGCCTGAAGAAATAGTTAGACCCAGCAAAACTGGAAAGGAATAATAAGGACTAAACTAATACCAAATGATAGTGTACAGTAATAAAGTAGAAATAGCAGTTAGGACATAGAATTGTGGATCTAGATCAAGAAGGGACTTCAAAGGCCATCCATTCCAACCTGAACATTTAGCAGATGAGGAAACTGGGGCCCAAGGTCATGCAAGTAAGAAAATACGAAATGCAACATTTGCACCCAAGTCTTTTGACTCAAGAACTTTCTTGAGCTTTCTGTTGTTACCACATCATCTCTGATGAGGAACAATTAGACTTATTTCACTCATGAGTCAAAAGAGACCTTTGGGTTGCCTTAGTTCAACCCACTCGAATTACATGAAAAGAAACTGATGCTTACTAAGTGGCCAATAATTTGATCAAGAATCCCACTGCTCCCATCACGGTAGAATTGAAAGGAAAACTCATGTCTCCTGCTCACCAGTCCTGCTCTTTTCCCAGCGTATCAGCCTGCTACAGATTTCGAATTTACTTATTTTTAGGAGGAAGAGCATAGAAGAAAGAAGTCTGGATTTAGTTGAGAGCTCTGACATTTACTAGTTATGATCTTGAACTAATATCCTTACTATTCTTGATTTGACTCTATTTCTTTGATTGTTTTCTTTTTCTTCAGAATTTAATAGACATCAACTAGGATGAGTGTTTCCACTTTTAGCTAGAACAGGAAGGAGGAATGGCTACAAAGCAATAATTTTCCATTATATATAACTCACTTTTTAAAAAAAGATTCATTGTGTTATCTTCAAAACTGGGTGGACTCTATCTACCTTCCCTAACCTTATATCTATTCCCTTCTGTGCATTAAAAAACCTCTTAATAACTTTTAATTCCTTTTTGCATCCTTTCTTTTCTTATTTTGGTTTTCATTTTGGGAACTCAGAATGAAAGCAAGAAAAACTAAAATCTCCCTATGAAATATTCATAGTCAGATAAATCAAATAACCATACCATCCATGTTTAAAAATCTGTGACTCATTCTGCACATTGAGCTCATTCATTTTCTCTCAGTCAGGAAGTGGGTAACATAGTTTTAATATTCTTCTAGCATCTTGATTGGTCATTGAACTGATTAGTCTTTCATCGTTATTTTCCTTTACATCAGCAATGTCAAACTCAAGTAGAAATGGATCCCTGGAAACAGATGCTTGTCCTTCCATAATGACTTAATAAACCTCAAAATGTTATCTATGTGTATTATATTTTTATTTATTTAAAATATTTCCCATTTATATTGTAACCTGATTGTAATCTGGAGTTTTACCATTAGCTTTTGCGTGGTGGGAGTTTTACACCTTTGATTTACATTTTAATTATTATAGTATAAATAGTTTCCCTGGTTCTATTATCTCACTCTGCATCACTTCATATGAATCTCCCCAGCTCTTGGAAATCATCCTTATGGCACAATAATATTTGACACTATTTATATGCCACAATTTATTCAACCATTTCCCAAAAGATGGGAATTCTTTTGATTTCTACTTTTTTGCTACATCCAAAAAAGATTATATACATTGTAGTATAGGTTCTTTTTCTCTTTCTCTGATCCTTTACAAAGTATAGACTTAATAGTGATAAAATGGTTTGAATAGTCCAGTTAGTCACTTAGTTAATATATGTTCATTAAATACCTACTATGTACCAGACACTAAGCTAGAGATACAAAGTGTAATAAAGGACTAGCCTTTGATCTCTAGGAATTCACAGTCTAATTAAGGTAACAACACATAAATAATTATTTACAAAAAATAAAAACTCCATAAACCTAAATTCAAGATAACTAAAATTTCCATATTGTTTTCTAGAATGTCTGAACTAGTCCACAGCTCCACTAGTAGCAGATTATAATGCCTGTTTTCATGTAGTCCCTTCAACAATCCTATTTCTTTCTTTCTCTCTTTCTCTTCATTTGTCTCTCTTCTTCTTCCCTCCCTTTCCCCCTTCTTTCCTTCCTTTCTTTCTTTTTGTCATTTGAGTTCTTTCTTCCTTTCTTTTCTTCCTCCCTTCTTCCTCCCTCCTTTCCTTCCTCCCTCCCTCCCTCCTTTCTTCCCTTCCTTCCTTGCTTCCTTCCTTCCTTTCTTTCTTTTTATTTTTTCTTTCTTTTTATTTTTCTTTCTTTCTTTTCTCCTTCCCTCTGTTTTTTCCTTCTTTCTTTCCTTTTGTCATTTGAGTTTTTCTTCCTTCCATCATTTCCTTCCTTCCTTCCTTCCTTCTTTCTTTCTTTCTCTCTTTCTTCATTTCTTTCTTTCTCTCTCTTCCTCTCTTTGTTTCTCTCTCTTCTCCTTCCCTCCCTTTTTTCCTTATTTCCTTCCTTTCTTTCCTTTTGTCATTTGAGTTCTTTCTTTCTTTCTTTCTCTCTTTGTTTCTCTCCTTCTTCCCTCCCCTTTTTCCTTCTTTCCTTCCTTTCTTTCTTTTTGTCATTTGAGTTCTTCCTTCCTTCCTTCCTTCTTTCCTTCCTTCCTTCCTTCCTTCCTTTCTTCTTTTCTTCTTTTCTGTCATTTGTTTGTATTCCATTTTTGCATATGTAAAAGGTGGTTGTTGGACTGAATGATTTCTAACATCTTTTCTGGTTCCAAATCTATTAGCAAAAACAAACGCCAACTTGTCAGTAATTTGGTTCAATCTTGGAATATCTCTTTTCTCAACTGGATTTTTTAGAGAGAGAATGATTTTTTGTGTCTTAGAATAGTTTCAATTGTCACATAAACATGGCAGACAATCTACAAGATCCATTTTAAACTGGGACTCCTCCAGTGAGGGCAGCCTGTGAAAGCTGACAGGTTTGGAATGGAATTCTTCCCTAGCCATCCAGATGTTTGGTGTCGTGTAGATCCAGCCCCATGATGGTGAAATGTACCAGGCCATTAAACAGATCCCGGCATTCACTCCAGCAAGGATGGAGAAGTTACACTACCCTGTCAGTGCTTAAGCATAACACAGACCCTCATTTTCCCATTGCCCTAGCATTTCGATTCCTGCTGAGAAACACGGAGGTCATAACCTTTAGGTTTCCAGAACTGCCCTTTCCACACCATGGGGAAATCTGACAACAGACTTATTATTTATGCTGCTTAATGCAATCCAGAGGTTATCGCCACTTATTGCTGTGGGGGGGTTGGGAGTGAGGAGGAAGAGGGAGACTGCTCCAAAGAAACTAGTTTCACATCTTATGTTTTGAGTGTGACATCTGACCAGGGGAGTACAGAAGGTAGGTAGCATAATATTGAATATTCTTTGTGTCTGTCACAAAAGGGATGGCTATGGCTGCGTGATAGGGAGGCTAAGATGGAATCAATTACATCACTTTATTACAAACCTATTGTGCCTCAGACATATTTTTACAACCTTCAGTATAATGCCTCAAACATAGATAGAAAAGCACAATAGAGTCAATAGGAGTCCAGTTCCCAGATCACTAGCATCCCACAATAAAGTGAATATTGCAATAAAGTAAATTGCACGAATTTTGATTTCTCAGTGGCAAATAAAAATTGTTTACATTATACTGTAGACTGTTAATTGTGCAATAGTATTTTATCTTTTAAAATATACATATCTTAATTAAAAATATTTTATTGCTAAAAAAATCTTCAGGGAGTCATAATCTATTTTCTACCTCGATATTGATGGCTATTGACTTATCAAGGTAGTGATTGCTGAAGGCTGGTGCGGCTGTGAAAATTTCTTAAAATAAGACAATCTTCAGGGAGTCATAATCTATTTTCTGGTGAAGGATCTTGCCTAGATATTGATGGCTACTGACTTTATTTCTTAAAATAAGGCAACAATGACATTTGCCACATCCATTGTCTTCCTTTTACTGGAACACTTAGAGACCGCGGTAGGGTTATTAATTGGCCTAATTTCAGTATTGCACCTCAGGGAATAGGGAGACCCAAGGAGAGGGAGAGAGAAAGGTTGGCAGAGCAGTCAGAACATACACATTTATTAAGTTCATTGTCTTTCATGGCCATGGTTCACAGAATCCCAAAAGAATTACAATGATAACATCAAATTTCACTGTTTGCATATTATCATGATGAATATAATAAAAAGGAAAAAGTTTGAGATATTTCCAGAATTACCAAAATGTGACCCACAGAAATGATGTGAGCAGACATTGTTGGAAAGATAGTGCCAACTGACTTGTTCAGCACAGAGTTGTCACAAGTCTTCAATTTGTAAGAAGAAAAACAAAAACAAACCCCCCACAATATCTGTGAAGCCCAATAAAGCAATGTATAATAAAGTATGTCTATAAATATTTTTGAAGACAGCCCTACTGGCCATCAGGGGAACTGAGTTCTAATCCTAGCTCTAATTAACCATGACTTTGGACCAGTCACTTCTCCACTTTTGACCTCAGTTTGCTCTCCTAAAAAAAGATTGGAGTACATAATCCCTAAAGATTCCTTGCAATTCTAATATTCTATGTTTTAATTAAAAACACTTTTAAGCACTGACATTCCATATTCTAACATTCCTCCAGTTCTGACGTTCTGTATTCTAAGAATCCCTCCCAGCTCTTTCAGTTTATGTCCTAAGACCCTTGCAGCCCTGGAATTCTCTACTCTAAGGGTCTTTCCAGGTTATGATAGCCTCTGCTTTAGGGACCCTTTCAGATCTGACACTCTTAGTCTTAAGGTCCCTTCCAGCTCTGACATTGTACAAACTGATCTAAATTCCTTTTCATCTCTGACATTCTATGATATAAGGTTCCCTTCAGCTATCATATTAAATATTCTAAGACCACTTTTAGCTCTAACTTTTTTTTAATTTTTATTAAAGACTTTTTTATTTTTTATTTATTTATTTATTTTTAATTTTATTTTATTTGCAAAACATATGTATGGGTAATTCTTCAACATTAACCCTTACTTACATAGCTTTCTGTTACAGATTTTTCTCTCAACTCCCCACCCCTCCCCTAGATGGCAGGATATCCACTACATGTTAATTATGTTAAAATACTTGGCAAATCAAATATATGTATACATATTTCCAAACTTATCATTGTTGTGCAAGAAAAATCGTAACTACACAGAAGACATATCAGATAAAGGAAACACAGTATAAGCAAACATCAATCATGAGTATGAGAATGTTATGTTGTGGTCCACATTTCACAGCCCTCTCTCTGGGTGTATATAGCTTTCTTCATTGAACAATTGGAAGTGGTTTGAAACATTTCATTGTTGAAGAGAGCCATGTCCATCAGAATTGATTGTCATATAGTACTGTTGTTGCCGTGTATAATGATCTCCTGGTTCTGCTCATTTCACTCAGCATCAGTTCATGCTCTCCAGGCCTCTCTGAAATTGTCCTGCTGGTCATTTCTTACAGAACAATAATATTCCATAATATTCATATACCATAATTCTCCAATTGAAGGGCATCTATTCAGTTTCCAGTTTCTAGCCACTACAAAAAGGGCTTCCACAAACATTCTTGCACATGTGGGGCCCTTTCCTTCCTTTATGATTTATTTGGGATATAAGCTCAATAGAAATGCTTCTGGGTCAAAGGGTATGCACAGTTTGATAACTTTTTGTAGCTCTAACATTTTATGATTCTCAAGTATCTCCTAGTTCTAACACTGTTCTAAGTTTCTTCCCCAGTTCCCCAAAAGTCTGTGATTCTAAAATTCCCTCATTAAGGTCCTTTCTAGATCTGGCATTCTCTTATCTAAGAGTACTGGTGATGATAGCCTCTGTTTTTACAGTTGACATTCTATGTTCTAAGGCCCCATCCCTTCTCTGGCATTTTCCATTCTAACACTCTTTCCCACTTATAACAGGTTCTGTTTTAAGTTTTATATTCCATAGTTCCTTCCAGATCTGGCATTCTCTGATTTAAGGGTCTTTCTTGATTATGATAGTTTCTGTTTTAAGATCTCTTTCAGTTCTGGCTTTTCATGTTCTAGATTCCCTTTAAAATATGACATTACATGTTCCAAGACCTCTCCTGGCTGTGTCATTTTCTGGTCTAAGAAGTCTTTCCTAGGTATGATGCTCTATTTTAAGGTCCCTTCTAGACTTGACATTCTAAGTTTTTAAGGTTACTCCCTATTCTGGCAATTTGTTCTACAGATCAATTATTGCAGTCTCTGTTCTCAAGTCTTTTCCACATTTGCCATTCCCTATTCTAAGAATCTTTCCCAATTATATTGGTTTCTGTTCTAGGATCCTTATAAGCTCATACATTCTATGTTCCAGATCTGACATTCTATATTTTAAGGATCTTTCCCAGTTATGAAATTCTCTGTTTGAAGGTCCCTTCCAGATCTGACCTCCTTTGTTTTAGGGCCCCTTCCAGATCTGAAATCCTGTTTTAGGGTCCCTCCAATCTGACATCCTCTATTTTAGGGCCTCTTCCAGATCTGACCTCCTCTATTTTAGGTCTATTTTAGGGTCCCTTCCAGATCTGACCTCCTGTATTTTAGGGTCTTCCAGATCTGACCTCCTCTATTTTAGGGTCCCTTCCAAATCTGATATTCTATGTTCTAGGGTCTCTGCTAACTCTGGCATTCTCTGCTGTAAAGGTCTGATAGCCTGTGTTCTAAGGTCCCTCCCAGGTCATTTCATAAAATTTTCCCCAGAGCTAGCATTCTTTGGCTTTCTCTCTGATTCTCTTTATTTCCCAGGAAGTTGGGTCTGTTGAAGGAGGGAGCCCAGCTCCACAGTGAGTTGTAACCAAGTGGTGCATTTTACACATGCCAGTGCTTCATATACTCAGCCTGCTTCCTGTTTATTTCTTAGGAAACATCAGGAGTTCAGTGGGATCTGTAAGGAGTTCTGTGGTCTGTATCCTGGATGCCTAAGGAATTATCCTGCCATCAGCTGAGGTATGTGAGGGTTTTCGCATTGTCTGTCTGTCATTTGGAGCAATTAAACATCTCTCCTTTGGAATCTGTTGGTATTGTTAGTTCAGCAGAGATGAAGCATGGTGGCCTATTGGCCCTGCCTCCAGAGATCCATCTGCTTAACCAAATGTCCATTTAGGGCTATAGTTTTGTTGTTTGTTTGTTTTTCCTTCATTCCAGACCCCTGACATCATCAGCATAGGGAACTTCTGGTATGGAAACTCCTTTCACTGGTGCAGATTAGCTATTACCCATCGGTTAGACATGATCTTCAAAGGTTGCCCTGATGTAGGAAGGCTAAAATGACTTGCTCAAGTCACATAGCTAGTCTGTACTGGAAGTGGGACTCAAATTAGTCTTTCTGATTTTAAGGCCACTATGACCTCAGGCTTCCTCTCAGGACTAGAGTTGCAGAGATCAGAACTAAAAAAATTGGTTATTACATGATATATTAGGAAGAATGAACTAAGATTTGCAATCATTCTCTCACCAAGGCAAGTCTAGCAAAAGCACAAAAGCAAACTCCTAAAGATGGCTTTGAAATATACATATCTTTGTTGAATATTATATTACAGGAGTTTAAGCTAAAAATTAATGGAAAGGTTATATTAATCATTGTTTAAACTGTTACTCTTGTCCTCTCACTAAAATGGACATAGCCCTAAACTCGGACTTCTTCTTTCTTCTTCTTCTTTCTTCTTCTTCTTTCTTCTTCTTCTTCTCTTCTTCCTTCTTTTCCTCCCTTCTCTTCCTCCTCCTCATTCTCCTCTTTCTCTTTCTTCTTCTTCTTCTTCTTCTTCTTCTTCTTCTTCTTCTTCTTCTT
>JAJPUD010000001.1:798387-819347 GCA_023553655.1 Myrmecobius fasciatus
TTCTTCTTCTTCTTCTTCTTCTTCTTCTTCTTCTTCTTCTTCTTCTTCTTTCTTCTTCTTTTTCTTCTCCTCTCCCCCCAGCATGAGAGTACTTCATAAATATGACCTGTCATTAATTATTAAGTACTTACTGTTTCCAAGGCACTTTGCTAGGTTCTAAAGAGGGTGATGGGTGGAAAGTATAACAAAGTATAAGACCTAATCTCTTCCTTTCAAGTAGTTTATAGTTACTAGATATGTGGGTACCCATTAATCAACCTATGTTGAGCTGTTATGTAAAAACAACTAGTACTTAAATGGGGCTTTAAAGTTTGCAAAATGCTTTGCAGATATCTCATCTCATTCTCATTACCCTTAGTACTATTATTATCCCCATTTTATAAAAGGGGAAACTCAGGCAGAAAGAGGTGAAGTGACTTGTTTAGGTTGAACTAGAAAGTATCTGAGGCCATATTTGAACTTTTGTCTTTCTTATTCCAGATGTAGTGTTATATCAAACTACATTACCTAGATATTTCTACACAAAGTGAAGACTTGAGAAAGTATTTGGTGAAATGCATCTGTGCAAACAACTCATCTTGATGACCTCAGCAAAAGCATTCACCCTATTTCTTCCTCAGTGACAGATTGGGATCAAGGGTCATCATTATCACTTTGGTACAGGATAGGTCTTTTGTAGAAAGTTCAGATTCCTCCCACTCTCACCTTTTTCTGAATGTTTTCTTGGGTTTGCTAATATATTTTGCCAGGCAGATATGCCAGAGAAACCTCATTCATGCCTGCCCTTCCTAATCAAAAGTTCCTCCAGGGATGTGCTATTAAATGTTTAACAATCGACTTTTGGAAAATTTAATAACCAGCTCTCTGAGAGAGTATATGGACCTGCAATACACTTTTAAGTTTAATCTATAATTTTTAATTTTTCTTCTAACATTTTCTTAAGTCTAGATACCTAATGAACAATAAATCAAGCACTGACTTGTAGCGTTTGTTGATTTCTGGGGTTCAATTACTTAAACTAAAAATTTAACAATTTATTTAAGAACTGGCTCCAGTACTTACTCCCTGGTGCTTTCTCCCAAATTACTCAAATAGTCATAAAAACTCCCAAACTCTCAGTTTCCTAGACTAGATGTTCTGGAGAAAAGGAGCAGACAGAAGTGAAACATGCCTAAGTGTACTTTAATAGGTTAATTTATTGCCTCTGGATTTTTTCATTTTAAAAGAGAGTGTCTTCTACCAAAAGAATGAATTTCTAATGGTACAGTTTCAAACATAAAAGATGGGCAGGAAGATATAATATGCTCTTCTACATATCTCTCAACTCATGACATGTAGGCTACTATCTACTCTACCAATGTGGCTCTGCTTTGTCAGTTCCCTCAACAGAATCTAGATAAATACATATTTGAGTTTTTTAATTAATTGTTTTATTTTTCTGGTTATACATGTATATTAACTTTTTAAATACACATTTCTTCATGAATCATGTTGGGAGAGAAAAATCAGAACAAAAGGGAAAAAACACAAGGGAAAAAAAACAGAAAAAAGTGAACATAGCATGTGTGATAAATGCATATTTAAACCAGCCCAAGTTAGTTGACAGAATTAGACTCCAAATATTGTAGCTCAGAGTGATGGAAAGAACAGTCATCTATGATGTAAAAGAATTAAGTTCAAGTCCTAATTCAAATAAGTCTTTTATCTTCTCCCAATTTAATTCCTTAATCTTTAAAATTGAGATCATCACACAAACTCTATCTGACTTTCTGGTTCTCTTTGCTCCTGAATCCATCTAGAAAGTCAAATAATATTATAGATAAGAAACTATTCTATGAAATGTAAATTAATAAATATTGTATATACAAATAAAATAAAAATAAATACATATGTAATGTATAATTTATATGTGATATATAAATAGATGTATGTAATTGTATATAAATATATTATTCTATATCATCTATAAATATATAATATTATTATATTATATAAATTGCTGTTATATATAAATCTATAAATAATATAAAAATAAAATATCTAAAAAGATTATCTCTGCTAAAGCTTATACATTATCTTAGCTACAATCTATTCATTAAATTTTCTTTTAAGTATTGGTTGAAAACTTCTCTGGATATGTTTCTAGACCTTAACTTCAAAAGGCTGGGGTTTCCCACTGCATCCGGAGCCATCTCCTGTTGTCCTGATCTATATCTAAACCCAGATAGCTCTGGAGAAATAAGTAAGTCTTTGCACAGCCCACACTCACTCCAATCTAATTCACTTACATGTCATTTCATCAACTCCTTGATGTCATGGTTGTCTTCGACACAAAGGACAGACAACAAATTTTTTTTGTTTGCATCCAGAAAAAAAAAGAACTAAATAGATTGAATGTAAATCAATACATGCTATGTTTGCTTCTTTTTTTCCTAGCTTTTTTTTTTTATATCTCCCATGGTTTTACCCTTTTGCTCTGGTTTTTCTTTCCCAACATGATTCACAAAGCAATGTGTGTTAAAAATAAAAAATTAAGAAAAAAACCCAATTTTGTGGACAAAATACATCAGCCTGTTAATTGAAAATGAAGAAAACATGAGTGTTCAACTGTGAGCAAGATTCTACTCATGCTTATGGCTGAGTAATGGGGGAGATGTTCATTTGGGGAAATCACAGAACAATAAAGATAAATGGACATTTGAACAAAGATTCATGGATCTCAAAATAAAAGAGTCCCTCAGATGCTATTTAGTCCAGCTTTCTCATTTTATAAATTGTAAAACTGAGTTCCATGTGTGTAAAAAAAAATTTTCCCCGAGGTCTTACACAAAGTAAGCTTTAGAGTCAAGAACCAGAAGGTCAGAATGGGAAAATCCCTTCAAGATATCAAAAATATCAGGATAGAAGGACCCTTAGAATACATATTTTTAAAATATTGAATGAATAGAAATTGGTAAGAGGCCTCTTTTGGGAGACCTTTGTGATTGTTTCCTCACAATATTCAAGTGACTCTAAATGCCCCAAGGCAACTCTATTACTATATATTGCAACTCACCAAACAGTCAGTGGTCTGCTTTGGAGGAGGGAATTTCCCATTTCCTACACTCTGAAGTCATAGATCTTTATAACAACAACACTAATGATGATGGTGATGGTGATGGTAATGATGATGATGATATTTGGTCCTAAAAGACTTGAGGGAAGTTCAAATGATCTTGTGATGAAGAGAGCTATCCACACCCAGAGAGAGGACTGTGGGAACTGAGTGTGGTTCACAAAACAGTATTTTCACTTTTTTTGTTGTTGTTTGCTTGCCTTCTGTTTTCTCTCTCATTTTTTAAATTTTTTATCTGATTTTTCTTGTGCAGCAAGATAATTGTATAAATATGTATTTATTATTGGATTTAGTATATTTTTACATGTTTAGCGTTTATTGGATTATTTGTCATCTAGTGGAAGGGGTGGGGAGAAGGGAAGGAAAAATATGGAAGACAAGATTTTATAAGGATTAATGTTGAAAAATTATTCATGCATATGTTTTGAAAATAAAAAGTTGTAATAAAAAATAAAAATTTTGTATCAATAAAAAAAGACTTAGGAGAAAGGGGGAGGGTATGATGATGCTGGGGGCAGTCTCTGAATTACCTATTCCAAATCAGTGATATATAGTCTTGGTCTGGAATTCTGTGCCCTGTGTGGAAAATATTCTTCATAAATAGAAGAATTAGAAAGCTGATGTCCATATAGTGGGATGAGATATATCTCCTTTCCAAAACTGCCTACAAGAACTCAGAAAGTTTTTGAACCCTTCACAGGAAAGCATTTCCCCATCACAAGCTCCTCAGTAAAATCAGCCATATTCTTCTCTTTTCAAGTAAAGAATCCCTTATCACTTCACAGGCACATATTTTTCTGAAATTATTATCATTTCATTTCATCAGAGAATTATATGAGCAACTGTATAACTAAGTGTAATTCACTATTTCTTAAAACCATAAATCATGATGAACACTGTAAGGCAGCTGGATGGCACAGTGGCTACAGTATTTTACTTGAAGTCATACAAACCTGAATTCAAATTCTATCCCAGACACTTCTTATCTGTGTGATCCCGAGTCAGTTATTTAACTTCTCTGGATCACAAAACTTCATTTTTAAAATGAGAATAAAAGTAACCCCTACCTCACAGTGATATTGTGAGGAATCAATTGAGATAATAAAATGTAAATAAAGATAATAATGTAAAGTACTTTGTATCTTCAATAATAATCCTCCTCTTCTTCCTCCTCCTCCTTTCTTCTCCTTCTCCTCTTCCCTTCTTCTCTTCTTCCTCCTCCTCCTCTTCCTTTTCTTCTTCCTCCTTCTGTTCCTCTTACTCCTCCTCCTTCTCCTCTTCCTCTTTCTTCTTTTCTTCTTCTTTCTCCTCCTCTTCCTTTTCTTCTTCTTCCTTCTCTTCTTCCTCTTCCTCCTCCTTCTTATCTTTCTTCTTCTTTTCTTTTGTTATCAGAAGAATTCAAAATTTCCCTCTATTATTTACTAAGTTTGTAATTTTCACATGTCACATCCTGTCTTTGCCTTAGTTGTCTTATCAGCAAAATGAGGGTGTTTGACTAGATAGTTGCAGTATCTTACTCTAAATCTTATGATTTTGTGATCTGGTTTGAATCCCAATTCTCTTCCTCTGTATGTGATCCTTGGGGGCAGGGAGCAGGTTCACTTCCACTCTGAAGACCTCAGGCTCCCCATATCTAGCACTTTACTACAAAATATGGATTGGATTACTCCATCTATGTGGCAGAGGGATGGGGAATGGGGAATGGGAGATGGGGTGAAAATGGGCATGGCAGTGGGTGGGGCATCCTAAGGTCTCTTCCAGCTCTAATTTTCATTGATTTTATGATGCTGTTAGGGTTCTAAGATATTCTACCATGTAATGAAAAAGTCTATATCTTTTCCAGAACTCTAAAAATTAGAGAACCCCTTTTCCCTACTTAAAATTACCAATTGGTGTTTACTTAGTAGACCATAGCAGTCTTATCACCCTTAAAATGCATGTCTACTTCAAATGTTTAGTTTAAAGTGATGCCTTTGACTTCTGCACCATTTCCCAAAGTTTATGTTAACTATAACTTCCTAAGTTAGAGAAAAGCTTTTTCTCTTTGGTTATGCAACTTGACTTGAATGCACTTGCTTTTCATCCCTACATGCTGCTATCGATGTATTAACCAAGATTAGACAGACTCTTTCTCTCACTCTCCTCTATCTCAGGTCAGCATCACACCCCCAAATGGAAATGGGATGGGTGGCAGTCGTGGGAGCAAATTCTCCCATGGATTAAAATGATTAGAGAGGGAGCAAATTCTCCATTGGAATAAAATGACTAGGGATTGCCTGAAAGTTAATGTAAAGTTGCCAGCTAGGGGAAGGGGTTGGGAGAAGGGAGGCAAAAATTTGGAACACAAGATTTTGGAAGGATTAATGTTGGAAAGTTATTTATGCATCTGTTTTGAAAATAAAAAGCCATAATAAAAAAATAAAAGTTTTGTATCAATAAAAAAGACTTAGGAGAAAGGGAGGAGGATATGATGATTCTTTCAGTTGAGGGTCACAGAAAGAACTCTGAATTTGGATTTGAAAGACCTGAGTTCAAGACCTATTTCACCACTTGGTAAATCAATGCAACTTTTGATAGCTCATTTCACTTTAATTCACTTAAATTAAATAAGCATTTATTAAATACCTACCATGCATTCAACTAGGTACTGAGCACACAAAGACAAAAGACAAATAAAACAGTTCTTGCCTTGGAGAAGTTTACATTCTACTAGTGGGAAACAACATATATGAAGTAATGTATACAAAATCACTGTACCCCAAAAAAGCAGGAAAGGACTCTAGAAGCATTAGTTCCTTTATCTCTAAGAATTGGAGTAAAATGTAGGAATATTGGTAGAACCAGCTCTTACTGCAATAGACAGTTGTAAAATTTTCAGTGTGATCACATACATTTATTATTTCTTTAATCCTTGAAAAAACTGGATAGAGAAAGGTGCTTTTAAAAACATAAGGAATCATGTAACACAAATGTACTATTAGTACCAATTCTCATTTAATTTTATTTATATTATATAACAATAATGAATGATGGCAAATGAAAGCCAAAACATTGTTCTTTTCATAACTTTTACAGATGTTTTTGTATTTATTAATAAATGTCTACAACCTGAAAATAATTTTTAAAACTCCTTTTTTAGTAATGTTTTTTTTTTGATGCACCAGGATGTTTCTAATTTCCTACTTTCTGCTTCAACCCTTTCCCACAGCAAGCATAAATAGTTGATAATTCTAAAAGTGTCCTAAGATTTTGCCTGCTAGATAGTCAATATTCAGAACCCATCAGGAAGCAGGTACTTGGATGAACAAATGTCTAACATTTTTGTGCTGATTTCAGGAAATTACAAATGAGCACTTGAGTGTAACTAGTCCTTTCTTATTTCTTTTTCCATCAGGGAAAGGAAATTGACATACCCCGAAATAATGTTTCTACCTTTCAAAATAGAAAATATTGTATTGACTGTCTTAATAGGGGGCCAGGGGTTGGATGCAGAATTTGGTTGTATAGATGCAGGAAGGGATCTTAGAAAACATCTGGAAGCCTGTGGAAATAGAACATTCTGGAACTGGAGTCAAAGATCCTGTCTTTGAAAATGGCTGTTACTTCCTAGTTGTAAGATCTTGCAGAGAAAGGGATAATAATTTACATTTTTATAGTGCTTCAAGACTGACAAAGTGTGAGTGGTCCGGTGTCTAGATTAGTCTCATCCCCATCTTATACATGAGTGAACTAAGACCAAGGTGGACATCGATTTGCCTACAATCACAAAAGTAGTAAATAGTAAAAAGTGGAGATTCCCAGCTCCAAATCTGGTGCTTTTTCCACTATTGTGTTTCACGGTGAAAAATAATCTTACAGTTAAAATCAATTCATACTTTACCTGAAAGCAAAATGATGAACTGGGTTTGTGACACAATCTCCAGAAAATATTAATTGATTATTAACATACTAGCTGACCCAGGAAGCATTTATTAAGTATTTAAATACTTACAAGATGAAAATGAAAAGAAACCAAACCTGCCTTTGGAAACCTTATAAAATAACCTATACCCAAATAAACAATAATTTATTATTACCATTATTATTAATGATAATAAGGGCAGCTAGGGGCTCAGAGGATAGAGTTCTGGACCTTCAGTCTCAACTTTCTTAGTTCAAATCTAGCCTCAGTCACTTAATAACCTAACCAAGTCATTTAATCCTGTTTGCCTCAGTTTCCTCATCTGTAAAATGATCTGGAAAAGGAAATGGCAAACCACTCGGGAATCTTTGCCAAGAAAACCCCAAATGGGGTCAAGAACATGATTAAACAACAACATTCTATTATATAATAGTTATAAAGAGTTATAAAGTTAAAAATAAAGAGACCAAGCCTACTTCAAAGAGTTTATGAAATAATCTATATCCAAAGTAAGCAGTAACTTATTATCACTATTATAAACAATAAGTGTCTCTATAAAAATATACATTTGAATAGAGCAATAGAGAAAAGTGTTCTTAATCTGAAGTGAAAAGTCAAAAGCAGAGGAAATCTCTCCTGTGCTTATTATAATGATTATGATGATTAATAAGAGTATGAATTATTATTATAATGGCCCAAAATGGAAGTTATTCTTATGCATTAAACTTTGCACAGAGATCAACTCCCCTTTGGCAGTACTGGGAGAGGTCCCCTGGCCAGTCTTCTCTGCCTGGATCACCCAGGAGAAACATCCCCCTAGGAGTCCCAAGTCCCCAGCTCGGACTGGCCCTCCATTGTTTCCCAAACTGTGGCAAGTGTCCTGCAAGGAGAGAGGTCAGAGCCAAGGCAGAGAGCAGAGATTTGTGTAGATCACGCAAAGCTTCTCTGTCTGGGGCTGGAGTAAACAGCGTCTCCTTAAAGGTCACTCCTCCAGGCTCCTGCCTCAGCTGCCAAAGGAAACCATAGTCATTTTTCAAAGTTGTTAAATGCCAAATGTAAAATACACTGAGTCACAACTTTCCTACATGGGTCTTGCTTGGAGGCATTTCCTTGCCAAATAAAGCCTCTTTTTCCGCTTGAACCCGGAATAGACCTTTAATAACCTTTACAAAAATGGGTCTTGACATGAGGGGTTTTAGATTTTTCAGGTCCTTCCTGGATTTAGCATGACTAATTATTATTATTAGGTGACATTCAAAGCTTTGCAAAGAACTTTGCATGTATTCTCTCATTTGCTCCTCACCCAGCCATGGGAAAACAGTAGCAAGGTATTATTGTTATTATTAATAATAATATGTTAATCGAAGATATTAGAGAAGAGAAACTCCTTTTTTTGCTGTTTAGATTAACTGAATAAATCTGAACAGTGACCTATTCATGGCTCTGCTATATGCCTCATAGACCTTACCACCAATTGAAAATATATCATCCCAGACCAAAAGTTGCTTAATGTGGCAAAAATAGCTGTGGGTTTGAAACCCAGAGATTTTGGTTCAAATATTGCACTTAGTAGCTCTCTGACCTAGGACAGGGACAGCTAGGTGGTATTCAGTCAGGAGGACGTGAGTTCAAATTTGTCCTCAGACACTTACTAGCTGTGTGATCCTATAAAAGTCACCAATCCCTGTTTGCCTCAGTTTCCTCATCTGTAAAATGAGCTGTAGAAGGAAATGACAAATTGTTGCAGTATCTGCCAAGAAAATCCCAAATGGGTAACCAAAAGTAGGTGAACAGCAACAATAGATCTTGGGACAAGTAATTTTAGCTCTCTGGGGCTCCATTTCCTTTATACAGTGAGGCAGATGGACTCCAAGAGCTCTGATCTGATACAAAAGGGCACATGATCCCAATCTCTTGGAGCCTCAGTTTCCCCGTCTGTAAAATGAAAAGATTGAACTGTTTGGTGTCTAAGGTCCCTTCTCATTCTTAATCTGTGCTTTGTATTCTATGGTTTCTTCTAGTTTTTATTCAAAGCCACAAGCATTTACTCTAAATCCCAAGCTCCCATGAAATCAGGCAGACTGGATGTGTTCTAAAGGTTGATGGAGGAAACTGGAGGAGCAGAATGCTTAGGCTCGCACAATCTCTGCTGAATTTCCACATCATCTGTTTCTCTATTGGAAAATTTTTTTTAAAAAAAGTTGACGTCAAAGGACCCAAGTTCTGGTGCTTGGTTTGGTTGAAGCTACTCTGGGATTAGAGCCAACATACTTTGGGTTGAGGTCAGGCTCTGAGATTTCATTTCTTATCTGTAAAATAGAGTCATGGGAACCCAGTTCACATCCCAGTTCTCCATCTTATCATCTGTGTGACCTTAAACCAGTCATTTTATCTCAATGGACCTCAGTCTCTTCTTTTATAAACTGGGGAATTTCTACAAAGTGACCAATTCCTACCTCTCTGATCTCAGATATTGACTAGAGACAGCTAAATGGTACAGGAGGTAGAATGCTGGATGGAATCAAGAAAACCTGATTTCAGCAGCAATGCTGTTTTAAGAGTGACTTTGAGCAACTAAGTCATTTTGAATATTACAAATAAATTTAAAATAAAGGACATAGGAAGAAAGGTGCTATCTGCATCTAGAGAAAAAACTGATAAATAGAAGTATGTATAGAATAAACATATGTATGTATATAAATATCTATAAGCATATATGCCTATTTGTGTCTAATGGTAGCCATCTCTAGGGTTGGGCAGGAGAGGGAGAGTTAAGAAAAAAAGGAGAAAAAAAGAAATTTACATAACTTTGTGGTATATTTGGAGGGAATGGTAAATGGCAGGTTTGCAGTTAACATATATGCAATCATCTTTTTTATTGTACTAAATATTGTACTTTTATTGCATTAAAATATTTTTTTAAAAATCTGCCCTTAGTTACAAGCTGTGTGGCCCTGGGTAAGTCATTTAACCACTTTCTGCCTCAGTTTACTCAATTGTAAAATGGAATAATAATAGTATTTACCTCAATAGAGTTGTTGTGAGGACTAATAATATTTATAAATTGCTTAACACAGTCCCCGGCACAAAACAAACACTTAATAAATGCTTCCTTCTTTCTTTCTCTTTTTCTTTCTTCTTTTTTCTTTTCTTTCTTCCTTTCTTTCTTTCTTCCTTTTTCTTCCTTCCTTCCTTTCTCCTTTTCCTTCTTTCTTTCTTTATTTTTTCTTTCTTTTTCTTTTTCTTCTTTCTTTCTTTTTTCTTTCCTCATTCCTTTGTTCTTTTCTTTCTTCCTTCCTTTGTTCTTTTCTTCCTTCCTTTCTCTTTCTTTCTTCTTTTCTTTCTTTCTTTTCTACTTTCTTTTTCCTTCTTTTCTTCCTTTCTTTCTTTCCTTCTTTCTTCCCTTCTTCCTTCCTTCCTTGTTTCCTTCATTTCTATCTTTCTTTCCTTCCTTTCTCTCTTTCCTCTCTTTCCTTTTTGCAACTTTCTTTCTTTCTTTTTCCTTCTTTCCCCCCTCATTCTCCTTCCTCTCCATTCTTCATGTTGTTTGTTTTCAAAGAGGACCAATGACATCATGAGGAAACCTGCCAAGAACACGGGAAGAGTGGCTTCAAGATCTAAAGAGTGGCACAAGTTTTCCCTTGAAAGCTCTGGCTTACCATACCAATACCAACCAGGTAAATTCAGCACTTTGGGTTATGGTAAGGAAAAAGTTCTAACAATGGAATTCTGGGAAATAAGCATGAAACATGATGGACATTTTAGTTTAGATGCTTAGAATTTTTATTTTTCAGAGTGAGTAAGTCTTAAGTCCATGATAGCATAATGTCTTCTATCTAGCTAATATTTAATAGTAGATGCTTGGAGAATTTAGCTGAATTGTGAGAACTTGATGAGAAAATATTTGTAAAGCACTTATCAACATGTCTAGCACAGAGGTACCATATAAATGTTAGCTCTGACGATATGTGATATGATAATGATGGTGGTGACGATAATGGGGGAGTTGATGATGATGATGATGATGATGATGATGATGGCTAATGATGTTAATGATGATTGTGATGATAGGTGATATGTTGAGGATTTTGGTGGTGATGAGGAGGATAATAATGATGGTGATAATAATGTTGATGATAATTATGATGATAATAGTGATCATTATGATGACGATGGTGATATGATTAGGATGGTGATAGGGATGATAAGGACACTGATGAGGTTGATGATGGTAATGATGGTGATGGTGATGATGACAACTATCACCTTTTCTGTATTGATAGTCTAAGAGAGTTACCTAGGTGCTCTGACAGGTTCAATGATGTGCCCAGGATCACAAATCTTGTTACGTGGAGTTAGAACTTGACAAGTCTTCTGGATACCAAAGGCAGATCCACATCCACTGTACCACACTATCTGTCTGTTATAATAGCCTATATTAATATATTAACAATAGTTAATATTCATGTGGTGTTTAAGGTTTGCATCACACCTTACATATACTTATCAATTGATTTATACAACAATCCCATAAGGTAGGAAGTCATTTCACATTTGTCTACTTTAGTTTCCTTATCTTTAAAATTGAGGTAATGATAACATCTACCTCCTGTTTGTTGTAAAGATAAAATAAAATTGTATTTGTGAAGTGCTGTGTAAACTTTAAAACTATGTAAATGCTGGGTACCTATCATTCTCTTTTACAGATAAGGAAACTGGGTCTCAGAGAGAGCAAATGATTTGCCTAGAGCCAAAATCTCAGGTCTTCCAGAGTTCAAGTCTATTGCTCTATAAAGCATTTTCTTCCACCAATTTCTGGGTTATTATTCTCATTTTACAGATAAAGAAGCTGAAATTCCCAGAAAGGTAAGATGTCTTAACTTGCCCAAAATCTCACAATTAGAACCAGGACTGAGTGATTCTAGCACAGCCAAGACTTGAACCCCAAGACCTTTGACTCTGTATCCAAGCCTATTTCCATGGATCACTACTGCCTCATACTAAACTGTGATTGTTGGCAAATAGTTCATTATTTAATAAGCAATGATTCAATCAAGGGAATTAAAGAAAAAAATACAAAGGATGGTGACCTAGTAGTAGCATACTTATTATAACTAACTCTATTATAAAGGAGCAGTCATCAAAAAAAACATATAGTATTAGCTAAGAAATAGAATGATGGATCAGTGGAATAGGTTAGATACACATGACACAATAATCAATGACTATAGTAATCTAGTGTTTGATAAAACCCCAAAACTCCAGCTTCTAGGATAAGAACTCACTATTTCAAAAAATTGCTGGGAAAACTGGAAAATAACATGTCAGAAACTCAAAATAGACCTACATCTCACATTCCATACCAAAATAAGGTCAAAATTAGTATTTAGATGTAAAGGGTAATACTATAAGCAAATTATGAAAGCAAAGGAGAGTTTACTTATGAGATCTTTGGAAAAGGGGAAAATTTATGGCCAAATAAGAAGTTTTTACATAAACAAACCAATACAGCCAAAATTAGAAAGACAGCAGAGTTGGGGACAAAAATCTTTTACATCCAGTGTTTTTAATGGAGGCCTCATTTCTACAATATATAAATAATTGTATCAAATTTATAAGAATACAAATCATTCCCCAATTAATAAATGGTCAAAGGAAAGTTTCAGATGAAGAAATTAAAGCCAACTATAGTCATATTAAAAAATCTTCTAAATCACTATTGATTAGAGAAATGAAAATTAACAACTCCAAAGTACCACCCCATGCCTCTCAGATTGGCTAAAATGACAGGAAGCGATAATGTTAGATATTGGGAGTGATGTGGGAAAACTGGGACTCTAATGCATTGTTGATGGAGTTGTGAAATGATCTTACTTTTCTGGAGAGCAATTTGTAATTATGCCCAAAGGGCTATAAAACTGCACATATCCTTTAATCCAATAGTGCCACTACTGAGTTTGTTTCCCAGATGAATTATAAAAGAGGGAAAAGTACTCACATTTGAAAAAAAATGTTTGTAGCAATTCTTTTTGTGGTGGCAAAAACTGGAAAATGTGTAGATGCCCATCAGTCGGGGAATGGCTGAATAAGCTACAGTATATGAAAGTAATAAAATATTATTGTTCTATAAAAATGATAAACAAGTTGATTTTAGAAAGGCCTGGAAAGATTTGCATGAACTGATGCTGTATGAAACAAGCAGAGCCAAGAATACATTGTACACAATGATAGCAAGATTGTACAGTGTTGAACTATGACAAACTTGGTTCTTCTCAGCATTTCAGTGATGCAAAACAATCTCAATAAACTTTGGATGGGGAGCCATCTACATCCAGAGAGAGAGCTATGATGACTGAATGTAAATCAATATATGCTAAGTTCATTTTTTCTCTTTTTCTTGTTTTTTTTTTCCTCTCACATGGTTTTCCCCTTGGTTCTGATTTTTCTCTCCTGACATGATTCATAAGTAACCTTGTGAAAATGAGTATACATGTATGATGAAAAAAACAAATAAAAATAATTAATATTTTTTTCTGTGAAAAAAGCAATGATTTGCTGCCATACCTACACCTATAGGTGTCGGGCATGCACTAGGTTCTAGCTATACAAACATTAAAATCAATCAATCAACAAATGTTCAGTAAACATCTATTATGCTCTAGGGACTCAGGAAAGAAGAAGAACAAGAAGAAAAAAAACAAGAACAAGAACAAGAAAAACAAGAACGAGAATAAGAACAAGAAAAACAAAAACAAGAACAACAAGAACAATGGCAAGATGAACAAGAAGAATAAGAACAAAAAAAAAGAAAAGAAAAGAAAAAGAGGAAGATAATTCCCTTTTCTCAATAAGTTTATATTCTATCCAGTGGACCCAATATATTTATGGAAAATTAAATACAAAATATGCAGAAGATTATTTCCAAAGAGGAAGACAATCACAATTGGAAGGACCAAGGCAAATATCTGTAGGATGTGGCCCTTGGTTGAATTTTAAATGCGAGGCATTTTATGACATGGAAAATAAGAGGGATAATTGGGGCATAGAGCAAGAAACTATGTGAAGACATAGAGTTGGGAGGGGAACTAAAATATTCGGTTGGAGCATCAAATAGACCAGAAGTATTAAATACCTGGCTTGCCAGTTGCTACTCCCAGCATGATCTGAATCAGATTGAAATGTAACTGGGAAATAACAAATTGAATCCATTGCACACAAATGAGTAAAGTTGATGAAAGAGAAAAGAAAGAACAGGCATTTATTAAGTACCTACTGTGTGCCAGGCATTATTCCAAGTGCTTTACAAATATTATTTCATTTTTCCTCATACCAATCCTATAAAGTAGATACTGTCATCCCCATTTTACAGTTGAGGAAACTGAGGTTAAGTGACTTGTTCAAGCTTACACAGCTAGTAAGTATCTAAGACTGGAAGTAAATTCTAGTCTTTTTTATTTATTTTTTATTATTAAAAGCTTTTTATTTACAAAACATGTGAGTGATTTTTCTACATTGACCTTTGCAAAACTTTTTTTTTGTTCCAAGCTTTTCCCCTCCTTCCCCCCCACCCCCCACCCCTAGATGACAGATAGTCTAATACATGCTAAATATGTTAAATTATATGACAAATCCAATATATGTATACATATCTATACAGTTATCTTACTGCACAAGAAAATTCTAGTCTTCTTGACTCCAGGTCCAATGTTCTATCCACCATGCCATCCATTGTGCCATATAACTGTCTCTGAGTTTGAGGTTAAAGTAATGAAATACTGAAACTCACAAAAATGATAAGAAGCATGGCTGGGATTTGAACCTGGGACCCTGAATCTCATCCTCTCTTTATATACCATACTGCCTTTTTTTTTACATTTTAGTTAAACACCAAAGCAATCACAATGCTAGCTTTTCCTAGCATTGTAATTAATCATCACTGGCACCATAGAAGGGGAAGAAAAAAAATTGGTACGTGGATTGAAGATTTGATCAGTATGGTTCCCCTCTTTGCCTTTTCACTGATGGAACACATCAAATAAGCCTCAGACCTCAGAATTCTTCTTGTTCCTCAGTATATTCTTTCGAGGTTTCCAACATGTTAATCCCTGGAGCCTTACAGCTGCCTACACTAATAAATGAAACATCATCTGGAAAGTAGTGAAATTTGGACAGAACTTTCCTTGGCTTACTCCATACACTTACATTCCAAAATTTTACAAACCATTCATAGAAGATTAATGAATTTTAAAAGGGGGGAAATAAACTCTTGCATCTCCAGTAACATGCAACATAATTTTTTCTAGTTTCTCACCTCATGGCCAGATTATTATAGCAGCCCCCTAGCTTGCCTTCTTGACTTGATTCCGTCCTGCCATCCCTCCTCTACAAGGGAATTTGCTCTCTCTCATTGCTGCTGGTGTCCAATCTCACTACCACTGTGTTTGTTTTGTTTTATTGCAGGGGTGGAGGTAAATGACTTCTCCAAAGACACACAGCTAGTAAGTGTCTGAATTTGGACTTAAACTCCAGGGCACCACCTAAATTATCCCTTCCCATTGTCACTTCCTGGTGGTCCCACATCTTGATATGGCATCATCAAACATATGTGAATACAGAGGAGTGAAGACCATTCCATACAAGGTTCTGTTAAAAGAACTGGGGATGTTTAGTCTGGAGAAGAAAAGATTTGGTGGGGGAGGGAGAGAATGTTAAGGTTCTCAAGTATTTGAAGCACCCTCCAGTTGAAGAGGGATTAGATATCTTCTATTTGGCGCCAGAGGGCAAATCAGTAGGAATGGGTGAAACTTTCAGGGAGGTATATCTTTGCATCATATAATTTAATTAGATCTGATTCAATTCAACAAACTTTTATTAATGTAAAGAAAGGCTCCCTAACAAAGTGATTCCAAAGTGGAATGAAATGCCTTAGAAGGTAGTGAACTTCCCATGACTTTGAGAGAAGGATAGATTAGCACTTTGAGTGGAAGTTCATAGTTCCCTAGAAGTCAGAGCTAGAACTATAAAGAAGCTTAGCCCTTTTGTGTCATCAGCCTCTCTTGCAATGAGGTAAAGCTTAGGATCCCTTTCTTAGACTAATTTTTTTAAAAACATAAAATAAATCAGACTACAAAAGAAATCCATCATGTTGAAATAATGATCAAAATAATGAGTTTTAAACATTAATGGATCTTAAATAAAGAAACCCTTTTCTAGCCCAATCCCTTCATTTTACAAATGAAGAAACTAAGGAACAGAACTGTCCAATCTCTTAACGAGACACAATTAGGACAACAGAGATTTGATTCTAATAGTAAATTTGAGTTCTTTTTCAGGGATGAATTGGAAAGAGAGATCTCAGAAGCTCCTTATAATTCTGACATTCCAATCTTAAGAGTTTCTTTTAAATTTTATTGGCTTTTTTCTCCCTCCATCATCTCCATCACTCCCACTTCTGAAAAAAAAAATCTCTCAAATTTCCTTAGGTTTCACTCTAGGTGTGAGAATGTAGGATTTAGGAAGGTGGATTATGAACTGAAATAAACAACAACTTTCTACTTGGTTAAGTTTAAGCCTTAGGGTAAAGTTTATTCCATTCAAATAAATTGGCAGTGGTTTATAGGTTCTGTCCCTAGTGAGTTAATGAAAGTACTTTAATTATGTAATTGACTTTCTTTAAAAGCTATAAAATATCTGTCCATATGTTTACTGCCCACTTGGTAGATTGCACATAAGATCTTAGCCGCTGTAACCCCAGGCTCATTCAGTATTTGCCATTTATGAATGAGAGCCACAAGGAGAAGTAAAGGATAGGGAATGGTCAGATGCATGCTTCTAATTCTGTTCCTTTGCCCAAAGTCCACTCTCTGTTCTCCATGCTTTCTTTCATCTGCTTTGTGGACATTTCTCCTCACATGTCAGTCATTTAAAACCCTGCTCTAGTTTGCTTATAAGACAATTAAGCCAATATCAAATCACTCATAAAGACTGGAGAAATAATCCTGGGATGACTTTATGGTCCAGAGGATGGATTGGATGGGTAGATTCCAAGACAGATTCTGATCAGAGAATATTGATTGGTGTTCCCTTTCTCCTGATCTTATTTACCATTTAGGAATGGCTGTTAAATTCCAGCCATGAGAATAGTCAGTAACTTCTTTGAGAGTGGAAACTGTTATTTTTATTTTTTTTATCCACAGTGCCTCCTGAGAGAAGAGAGGAATAATCCAAGAAAGGCCGCCAACATGGTGGGTGTTTGATGAATCCTCCTGGGAGGACAAGCACACATGACTGGATTGTCCATCATTGAAAGAACAGCCACATCAACAGGTTCCCAAATCTTTTGGAGCATTTGTATACTAATTTGTACACAAATATCATGTATATAAAATCTGGAAAAATCAAATCAACCTAAATTGAATTGATAATGGTGAATAACACCTAACTAGTATCTCCACAGTGTTCAAAGATGTATAAAGTGCATTCATCACCATAAACTTATATGTTAATATTATCATGCCCAAATTACAGATGAAGAAACTGAGGATCTCAGATATTAAAGAGACAAGTTAGTCATGCAGCAAGAAACTTTCAGAAATGAAATATCAGCTAAGGTCCTCTGATTCCAGGCCTAGAACTATTTCCATTACAAAATGATAGAGAGCAATTTTCAAGGGAAAAGAAAATCAGTTTGCCAGAGGATACTAGGAATTTTTAATATTGGTGACTCAGGATTATGATTGTAGATTTCTACTGGTTGACATCTTTACAGTGTTTTTAATTTTTCAGAGTGTGTTCACATTTATTACAGGGGTACTGTGATCTGAGGAGAAGCACTCTGGACTAGGAAATGGATTTCCCTAAGCTTTCTCCAAGTCTCAGCTAAAACCCTATCTTTGTCAATAAGTTTTTCAAGGTCCCCCTTGAAGCTAGTCTTCTCTCTAAAACAATCTCTAATTTATCCTGTCTACACATCCAGTCTCACCCCTTTTCCTCCTTCCTCTCTCCTTCCCTTCCTCTCCCTCCCTTCCTCCTTCTCTCTCTCTCTCTCTCTCTCTCTCTCTCTCTCTCTCTCTCTCTCTCTCTTTCTCTGTCTCTCTGTCTCTCTCATTCTCTCTGTCTCTCTCTGTGTTTCTGTCTTTGTCTCTGTCTCTGTCTCCATCTCTATCTCTTTCTCTCTCTGTCTTTCTCTTTCTTTCTATCTCTCCATCTCTGTTTCCATCTCTTTCTGTCTGTCTATCTGCCTTTCTCTCTCTGTTTCTTTCTCTGTCTCTCTCTTTTCTCCCTAATATACATATTAATGTTCTCATATACATTCCATCAATACAGCTCGTTTGTAGTTTATTTGTGCACAATTGTTTGCATGTCATCTCTCCCCATTAGACCGTGATCCCCTTGAAGTCACAGACTTTTTTTGGCCTTTCTTAGGGCTTAGCACAGTGCCTGGCATATTGTAGGTGTTTAACAAATTCTTGCTGATTTAACTTTCCTTATCTTGATTTTAAAACACCAACATTAGAACAAAAAAGCCAAATGACCAGGGCTGGAGAGAACCTTAGCTCCTTAAAGATAAAGCTGAAACAGTCCTCAGTGATTAGTAAATCCACCCCTCTCATTTGAGAGAAGAATATGACAGAGGAGGAAAGAACAAGATTTTTTTTCACATTATAACAGTCCAGAATAATGGACATATTTTTCTTTATCTAAACACTAACAATTTGCTGCCTAAATAACTCAAAGCTGGCACTAATTTTTTTTACATCACTTTACATATTTTATGATTTTCTTGTTCTGAAAAAGAAAAAAAATAGTAGTGTGGTAAAAACTAACAGCACATCAACTGAGTCTGGCAGTGTATGCCATGTTCCACACCCCTAGTCCCTCTCTGAAATAAAGAAAGATGAATTTTCTACTTTCTTCTTAATGGTCAAGTATGGTCTCCATAACTATATAGTACTTTTTCCCTTTTTTGTACTTGTCCTTTCTATTTGCTTTATTGTAACAGTAGTGGTTATTGTTTGTCTGATTCTGCAAAATCCCAATTTCAAAGCAGATCTTCTTGGCTGTTATGTCCCACTTACTCATGTGCATAGGTCAAACTGGAAAAGCCCTGAAGGAATAAAAATCAATGTTTGTGCAGGAAATGCACCTCATCATGTGGATGGCTCACCCACAAAAGTACCTATGTTATCGATTATGTATGTGAATGTCCAGGATGTATTTGATTCTGGACTGAGTTTCAAAAGGATGTGCTATAGGGGTTTTATAGAGGGAGTAAAGGAGAAAGATAACAGCCTTGGAATGCTTATTTTCTGGCACATCATACCTGTCCCAACAAAAGGAAATTTATCTTTTTCTAAAACTACATATCTTGGAGGAAAGAGACAACTTCTAAGCTCATATGTTGATTCCACTTCATGACCCTTTCAATTCTTTGTTTCAAATCATATACCCTTAGTGGAAGAACAGAAAAGCCACAAATTATCTTGGCAAAGGCAAATTAGAAACAGGTAGATGGCTCAGTGGATAGAACATTGGATCTGAAATCAATAAGCTGGTCTAAGACACTAGATATGTGACTCTGGCCAGTTCACTTAACTTCTATTTGCCTTCATCAAAGAAATGGCAAACTATGCCAGTATCTTTGCCAAGAAAATCCCACAGTCATATATATGTTTCATGAGGTTATGAAGAGTCAGACACAATTAAACAATAAAAGGTAACGAGAGTTGACTACTCCTTGTAAATTTAAGATATTAAAAATACTTGTTCATTCTTTAGACTTTAGGATGGAGGTCTGTTTGTTTGGGGTCAGGACTATTCCTTCTTTAAAATCAAGATTGCTCCAATTTATTGGTTTAATTCAGTTTATCAAATTGAGTATTTATTGAATACACAATGTTGTTTGCAGAAAGATGGAAGAGTGATTAAGACAGAGAAAACACACCAAGATGAAAAGATACGTAGTCCCTATCTTTATGGATTTTGTGATTTAGTAAACAATAGGGAAAAAAAGAGTACTAGGCAAAATTAGAAATGCAGATATGCTTGGAATACTATTGTGCTCTAAGAAATAAAAATACTATATATTTTCAGAAATATGGGGATATTTACAGGAATTGATTCAGAATGAAATAAATATATGAGGATGGATGATATATACAGCTTCAATAACATCAGTGTAAACATCACTAAAAGGAAAGTATATTTTGAGTACCTGGAATATAAAAAATGCTCCTTGGGATGAGTTAATGGAAGATATTTTCATGGACAGGATGTATCATACATTATCAGATATAGACATTATATTTGTTGGGGGGTTTTTAACTATTATTCTTCCAAAAAGTGGTTCGATGGTATTATGGAAGTCGGGGGAAGAACAAGGATGGGGTTCCCAATATATATTTCTATATAAATAATTGTAACAAAAACCTCCAAAAGTACCAGTGAAAATTATTTTTAAAAGCAACTATAGTTTAAGTTTTTTTAAGAGTCATGTATCAGAATACCTTACTCTGATATCCTTTTTATATATTAATCTGTAATATTTATGTGATTTGTGTGATTACTGGTTTATCACTTATCTCTTTGAAGCTCCATAGTAATAAAACAGAGCTGAATTATAATATATATATAATATATTTATACTGCCTTATAAAACTTAAAACTCTAGATATTTGAATCATTATCTTTATTGTTTTTATTATTAATAGTATTAATCTGCTAAGGGTAGAAGACCACACACGTAACTAATGCTACCTAAACTATGATACATGAATAAGAGAAGCACATACAAAAAGCTATGGGAAGCCTGAGGAAGGTGTGATCACTTGAAATTTATGAAATCTGGCAGGGCTTCTTGGAATTCATGTGGATCTTGGACAATGGATAGGATTCAATAGATAGATAGATAGATAGATAGATAGATAGATAGATAGATAGATAGAT
>JAJPUD010000001.1:819357-826857 GCA_023553655.1 Myrmecobius fasciatus
GATAGATAGATAGATAGATAGATAGATAGATAGATAGATAGATAGATGAATAGATCCATCAATAGATATATAAATGTGCAGATGGATAAATGTATTTTATCAGATATAGAAAAGAACTTTTGACAAAATATACTCAGTTACATTTTAAAAAGACATTTAAGAAACATGGGAACAAAGGCAGTTTTCCTTAATATTGATCAAAAGCATTTATTTATCTAATACCAAGTTTTTTGGTAGAGAAACATTGTGGTCAGATTAGGAGTGAAGTGAGGATACCCACTATCACCCTCATGAGTTGACACCATTATAGAAATATTCAATATAGCTCTGATACTAAAAATAAATTAAAAGAATGATGACAATTAGGAGCCAAAATTTATTCTATTTGTTATTACATAATGATAGAAATTTCTAGAGAAGTAGAAATCAATCAACAATTAGTTGCTTCAAAAAAGGACAAAAAAATTCACAAAAATCATCATTTTTCTCTCTACATTTCTATTAAAAAAATAGACTTAATGTTATAAAATATATGAGGCACCAGTTTTAAGATTCAAAAATGAGAAACAAACTATATTCTCAGTGACAGAGGAATAACTGAACAAACGATATCATATTATTTAGTGGAATATTACCATACCTAAAGGAAAGAGGAATATGAAGAACTTTTAAAATATATATAGGAAGAGTTATGCAGTGATTCAGAATAAAAGAAAGAATAATCAGAAGGACAATATACATAATCATTACAGCTATGTAAATAAGGTCAATTTAAAATCACTGCAAATCTCAGAATAAAAGCATTACACAATATTGCTATTAATTTATATGACCTTCATTTGTCCTTTTTTTCAAAAATAGATTACTAGTGTAATTAAAGTTCTATTCCTTGTTTACATTAAAACTTCACTGTTCTGTGATGTACTAATTGGGAATTCAGTTGAAAGCAAAGTATTTCTATGACATTAAAAATTTTAACAGAACAATTTTGCAAATAAGTTTTGGTAAATGAAAGTAATGAAATATTATTCTTTTATAAGAAGTGATAAAGCTACATATACTATAATGTTCAGGTACTGTGTTGGTTAGTTTTGCTGAAATGCTTCCTTCCCTTTTCCAATGACTCTATTCTTTCTTTTTTATTCTTTGCCACAAGTCAATCTATGGATAGGGAAGGGGAGAAGGATATGTTTGAAAATGAAGATGAAGCAAAAGCAGAACATATCAAAAAAAATCAAATAAATAATTTTTAAGGAAAATGGTCTAAATCCTACGATAAACTGGTTCAGTCATATGAAAAACTAAAAACCTTGCTGCTAAGGAGAAAAAGAAATTCAGAATCAATTTTATTCAAGTCCATTTACAGTTGTAATTTACCAGATCTTTGCCCAGTTATCCACTTCACTTTATTTATGGAGATGTGGCTGGAACCTCATCTGCAAAGCAGAAAAGGTTTGGTTTCATCAGCTCCTCTATCAGGGGCTGTTGAAAAAGCACCTGGAGTTCTGTGTACAATGCTTGGCTTCTCAGTACTGAAAGATGTCAACAAAAAGGAGTTTGTTTACAGAATCACAACAAAAATGATTAAGGAGCTAGTTGGGCTGATTTATGGGGAAGGATTTAAGAGAGTTAAACATAGAGAGCTTGGCTTAATGACAACTGTCTACAACTATGTGAAGGGTCTAAATACAAGACAACAGGATTGCTTGGGGGTACTGCAATAGGATAGAAAGAGGAGGAATGAGACGGAACTGACTGTAGATAATTAAAAATGGCACAACAAGGGGAAATTTGTTCAAATCATTGTAGATAATGTAGAATAGCATCTCCAGGGAAACTGGTAGGAACTTGGAAATTGTGTCATTAAAACTGGGATAACTCATTGCCACTGAGAATCTTGCTGAGAAGCAATGATGGGGACTGTCATAATTGGGCAAAGAGGCTCTGAGCCAAGGAATTCATTTTTGTCAATTTCTAGTGGAAAGAGCACTAGGTTTAGAATCAAAAGACGTGGGTTCAAATGCCAGTTCTGCTATTTACCACTCATTTACCTTTGGAGAAATCCTTTCTCTTCATTAGGTCAAATGAGATAATATTTGTAAAGAACATATTATAGTTCATAATGCACAGTAGGTGCTATATAAATGCTTATTCCCTTGCCTTTCTTCCACTTCAGTTTTTTCTTTTGTAAAATGAGAGGTTTTGATTAGATTATCTCTAAGATTTCTTCCAGATCTCATATTCTAGAATACTATTACTACTACTGCTTCTACTGTTACTACTACCACCACCACCACCACTGCCGCCACTACCATCTCTTTTCATCATCATCATCTTTTTCTTCTTCTTCCTTCTTCTACTTCTTCAGCTTCTTCTGTGTCTACTTCTACTTTTGCTTCTTCTGCTGCTTCTTCCCCCTTCTTCTTCTCCTCCTCCTCCTCTTCCTCTCCTCCTCTTCCTCTTCTTCCTTCTCCTTCTACTACTAACTATTTGTGCCATCACTGTTACTACCACTACTTCAACTACTACTACCACTACTGGTACCATTCTGATTATTATTGCTACCATCACTGTAGCACTACTACTACCACTATTTCTACTACAACTACTACTATAAATACACACTACTTCTACTACCGCCACTACTACTACTACCACCTCTTCTTCTTTTAGCTAATATTTAAATAATGATAATAATAATAACTAAATTTTATATTATACTATAATAGTATTTTAATACTATAATATATATTATATACTATATTATGTAGTATATACTACATTATAATGTAAATAAATAATGTTTATATCATACTATGCATTAGAAGCATGCTAAGTACTTTACGGTTATTATCTCATATTTGTAGAAATATGTATTGAAGTATTGCACATGTTTAACATATATTGATTTCTTGCTGTCTAGGGGAAGGGGGTGGAGGGAAGGGAGGTGAAAATTTGGAATACAAAGTTTTGCAAGGGTGAATACTGAAAATTATCCATGCATATGTTTTGAAAATAAAAGGCTTTAATATTTTTTTAAAAAACTGATTATTATCTCATTTGATTCTTACAACAACCCTGGGTGGTAGGTACTATTTCTATCCCAATTTTAAAGATGAAGAATCTGAAATAGGCAGATGTTAAATTTGGCAGTCACCAAATTAGTAAATTTCTGGGACCAGATCTGAACTCAGGTCTTCCTTATACCAGATCTATTTCTGCCCCAATACTATTGAAATAAAGGTGAATCTAAGGGATTGGACTGTATTACCCAGTCTTAAGCATCATGGGAAATTTCTGACACTTAGTAGTTAGATTACCAACTCACTTTTGATCACTTCAGTCTTCATTTTCCTCATCTGTAAAATAGCCACCATAAAACTTAATGCAGACATAGTATAAGGGAAGTTTTTGCCCAAAACCTTAAGGAGCTCCAGGAAACATGACTTTTTTGTCATGTTTTGTTCCAAATGATGGAAGTTGGGCTATAGTATTCTCTTCTTCTTTCTACATCTGTCTTATTAATCAAAACTGAATCATGAGGTCCAGGAGACAAAAATAGAATTTAAGGAGATTTTTCACCTGCCTTTACAATAAACACAGGGGAAATTTGAATTCATTGAATTTTATCCACCCAGGGCTATCAAGCTGACCATGCCAAGGTCTTTGATCAGCTTCATTATCTTTACACATTTGTTTAGGACTGGCTGAACCATTTTTTATTGGTTGTGCTTAAAATAGTGCCTTGCACATAGTAGGTCAATAATAAATGCTTACTGACCAATTGGCATCCTCCTCTGATGATTGTTTGTGGTACTAAAGTAATTCTTGGTTCTCCTCCAGGATCAAATAGAGACATCTCTGTTTATCATTTAAAGTTCTTTATGTTGTGTCTCAGTCTACCTTTCCATCTCCTTACAAATCATGCCTCTTTATGCATAATACAATCCATGTAGATTTACCTCTTCATAGTTTCTCACATATAAGGTTCCATCTCCCAACTCCACTCCTAACTTTGCCCTGGCTGTCTTCTGTACCTGAACTCCTTTCCCTCCTCAAATCAACTCAGCTCAAGCATCACCTTCTACAGGAAGCTTATTCCACTGCCTTTAGTTGCTGGTACCTTCTCCTCTGAGCTTACCCTGTATCTACCTTGCATGTTATCTTGAATATCTCTGTATACACATGTTGATTTCTCATCTTAGAATATAAGTTCCTGGAAGACAGGGACTGTTTCAATTTTTTGTCACAGTCTCCCTGTACCAACTATGATGCTTGGCACATAGTAGGTGCTTAATAAATGCTTATTGATTAGCTGATTTGTAATAAAGCTTTGAATGCATTCTAAAATGGTTTGAGTGGCTATCAAATAGACTGCCCTCAAAAATTAAAAAGACTTTGCTCTCTTTAAAATCACAGATTATTAAATTATCAAAACATAAGCTGTAAAAGCTAGAGAAGACAGATTCTTCTTTATACAGATGATAATGTTGATTTGTTTAACACAGTTAGATGGCATTTAAATGCTGTATTCCCAAGACATTGGTTATTGTTGTGCCAGTCACTCAACCAAGCCAGAATATCCTCACTGTGTGTTTTATTCAGACTGTCCTGGATAGCTCCCCTGTGCACTTGAGGTCTTTAATAGTTTGCACAATTGCATTAAGCCACTTTATACCAGTGGCCTGTATCTTTTTCTCTCCTATCAATTTCTTGGACACTAATGGCTTTTGTAACATCAGAGTAGCCAAATCAACTCTTTGCTATATCTTCAATTCAATTTTCATCTTCTATCTATAGTTTCTCATTAGCTTCCCATGGACTTCAACTATCTGATGTCCAAATCGAGGTCTACAGCTGGTAAAATGGAGGTCTGCAAAGGTTGCAGTTAATGACAATCAAAAAGTCTTCCTGTGATAAATCCCCTCCTCTTGTTTCCAATCTTCACCCAAATCTGCACTTTATCAGCTTTATGGCCTCCCATGTAAATTCCTGTTAATTCTGGAGTTTTTCAGCTATAATCACTTGAGAGGCCCCCTCTTTGTCACTTTTTAAAGTTCTTGGCACAGAGTTTAAACTTAACCTTTTATATTAGGGGATTCTAATGGATACAATATGTTTTACAGCAAAGAGGACCAGGCTCAAGTCTGATTCCTCCTGTCAGGCTCTTATGGGATTGAGAAGTCTCTTCATTTCTCTGGGTCTTACTTTCAGCATTTGTGAACCTGCCTTCACACCCTGAGAGGATTATTAGGAGAAAATTTTCAGGATCTGTTATGTCACTTGTGTGGTCTTCTCACTGATACAGACAATGAATGGTAGAATCAGAGCTAAATTCAGGTCCTCTCACTCCATTATGGATTCAGCAATGCTTCTGTCATGATATCCACCCATTTCATAACCTTACTGTTATTGTTGTTGTTGAATTGTCACTCTATGTGACCTCCTTGGGTTTTTCTTGAAACCTTGGGGTTTATCATTTGTTTCTCCAGTTTGTCCCCATTTTACAAGTAAGGAATTTAAGCAAATTAGGGGTTAAGCGAAATGCCTACGGTCACATAAATACTACTTACTAGTTCTTCCTGTGTCCAAGTTTGGTGTTCTATTCACTGCACCACTTATCTGCTCTTATAACCACAAATTTAATCTTTATAAGCCATCATAATGTAAAAATTCATTACCTCACCTAAATCAGAATGATGCTTTCAACCTTAGATGACTGAATTAACAGTTACTGGGCCCATACACAAAATTTTTCTACTTTTCTGTCTACTGGCATAAAAACCTAAATATTCTGGTGAATCTGCGATCTCCTCCATGTAGATATTCCCTTCAATGAAGCAGATCATGACCAGGCACTGTCTTCTCACCCTATTATCTGGTCTGTGGCCTCTCCATATAGGACATTCTCAAGGTTGTGAGGGCCTTTCTCACTTTCTTTTGGTATTGCTAGGATGTTGATCAAGGCCACAGGCTGTCTCTTGCTTATTCCTTCTCTTCTACGGGCCCAGTCTATCTCCTTTTTCATTCAGATATTTCTTTGATGACAAGGATGCATGGATATATGTTACAACCATACCATGTGTTAAAAGGATATCATTCAAAGAAAAATAATATAAAAATCTGGCAAATGTCTTCAATTTATTACAATATGGTACAGTTTATAGAATTTGAGAAATGCCCAATTTTTCAAAGCTGGCACCAAAATCCTTCTCAAAGTTTTTACATTTTGACTAAAAAGTTTTGTCCTCAGATGGAGGGAAAAAGTAGGACAAGGGGTGGGGGTTGGCTGACATGGTAAGTATTTTTAAGTGAATATTTATGTATGTCAGCCAAATGTCAGTCTTTCCACCCAAATTGCCCCTTTTTCCTTCCCTATTGCTTTGACTAGCATTTGCTTACAAACGGTATTCACTTATAAGCTGCCACATTTCAGCCATAATTACAGTCTGATGTCAAATTCTACTCTTTCCTTTCAAAGTAAAATGTGCACTTAAGGTGTGTATATTTGTGATGGGTGAGCCTCCCAAGTTTCGGAAATTCCAGACAGACAGGAATCCAAGACTCTACAGAGAGAGAGGCTGCTCCATCTGAAATCCAGGCTGGGAAGCACACCAGAACATTTCATGCCAACCTTTGAGGGTAAAAATTTCATCTGGCATCAATATACTACAAAGAAAGTTCTTCCCCTTTCCTTATTTATGTGGCTATGATATAGAGGAATGAATTCTGGATTTGCAATTTGAGCACCTACTTGGGTCCAAACCCAAAGTCTGTTACTTACTATCTGTAAGACCTTGGAGAGGTCACTGAAGCCTCTGAACTTCAGTTTTCTCATCTGTAAAGAGAGAAGGTTGTCCTAGATCAGATCTAAAATCTTTGCCAGTTCTCAACATATAATCCTAAAATTCCAAATTGTGTAAAATTTAAAATTTCCCAGTCTCCGATTTCTCATATATAAAATGGATGTGACAGTGTTCTCATTATCCAACTCACCAGGCTATAAGGAAAGTACTTTATAAACCAGAAAGTGTAAGAGAGGTGTGAATCACCATTATTATCTCATCTCTTTCATCTTTTTCAATGAGACTCAGATAGAAATTGACCTGGGACAAATTTTCGTCTATTATTCCTATATGTTTAATTCTCTGTGAATTATTTCACAGATGGGAAAATAACATTTTATAGTCGACAAAAAGACTCACTGAAAGCATCCTCAGTACAATTCCAGAAGACAGAACAGGAATGATTCTGTTTTCATGTGATTTTGATATTCTTTTCTAGGTCTCTAGGTTTTGAGAGCTTTTTGTTCTATGTAACATAGAGTATAAGAATTTAGTATGTTTTCATAAAGTTTTTCTGGGTGAATAGTAAGTCTAAATGTATAACAATCCTGGATGTGATGGTGCCATTTATTTGTTGAATTCTTCAATTTACTTGAAGTCAAGCTAGATGCCACAGGGGATAGAATATAGATCCTGGACTCAGAATGATTTGGGT
>JAJPUD010000001.1:831857-835944 GCA_023553655.1 Myrmecobius fasciatus
TGAAGTCGTTTCAATTTAGCAAACATTTATCAAATAGTAAATGTGTGTAAGGTACTATGCTAGGCCCTGGGGAGAACAGTGGGAGGTATGACAGTGGAAATCCCTTATCTTTACTGAGTTTATATTTACTAAGAGCTAGGGAAAGAAAACAGTATTATTCAAGGTAAGGTGTGATGGTTTGAAAGGAGAGAGAAAGAAAAGTACTTTAGGAAAATTTGAAGAGGTACAGAATAAAGAGGGCTTTATTGAAGAGGAAGAGGAGGTGAAGGAGGAAGAAGAAAAAAGAAAGGAGAGAAGGAGGAAAAAGAAAGGAAGGAGGATGAAAGGGAGAAGGAAGAGGAGAAGAAAGAAGAGGAGGAGGAAAAAGAAAGGAAGGAGGATGAAAGGGAGAAGGAAGAGGAGAAGAAAGAAGCAGAGTGAGAGGGAGAGGAAGAGAAAGAGGAGTCTGGGGAGGAGGAGGAAGAGGAGAAGGAGGAAAAAGAAAAAAGGAGATAGAGGAGGAAAAGGAGAAGGAAGAGGAGAAAGAGAAGGAGTGGGAGGAAAAGAAAGAAGAGGAGGAAGAACAGAAAGAGGGGGAGGAGGAAAAAGAGAAAGGAAAAGGAGGAGGAAGAGGGAGAGGGAGAGGAAGAAAAAGAGAGGGAGGGGAGGAAGAGAAGGAAAAGCAGGAGGAGGAGGAGCAAGCTTGAAGCTTTCCAAAGTCTCTAATCTAGTTACAGGTGTACCATATGCCAAGTTTGAGTAGAGTCAAGCTCTGGTAGAAAGATAGTAGCAGAGACGGTTTCAATCTTGTCTTTGTGTTTAAGGCCTAATCAATACTTGCTGGATGATTGCCAGCTCAACTTTCATAAAGATAATAAGGGGAAAACGAAGTTTAAGAGCCAGAACTGAGCAGTTTGGCTCAGAACTATCCATTAGTTCTCCGGGTTTCTGTATGAAAATCTGAGATCACAGGATTTATAGCTGAAAGACATGGTAGAGATTGTCTGTTCCAGTTGATTGGGAAACTGAAGCAGAAAAGTAAGGCAGTGATTTGCCCAGGATCATGTAAATTCTAGATGGGGCAGCTAGCTAGGGGGCATAGTGGATAGAGCAGGTCTGATGGAGTCAGAAGTTCAAATATGACTTCAGATACTTATCTATGTGATGCTGGGTAAGTCACTTAGCCATATCTGCCTCAGTTCCTCAACTGTCAAATGAGCTGGAGAAGGAAACAGCAAACCATTCCAGTTTCTTTGCTCAGAAAACCCCAAATAAAGTCATAAAGAGTCAGACACAATTGAACAATGACAAATACAAGTTCTATATAATAGAACAATGATTCTAAACCAGGTCATAGGAATTAGAAGGTACTCCAGAGGCATGGAATCTATTTGTCTCATTTTACATATAAGGAAACCAAGGCCCAAACAGGAGAATCTCAGTCAGTCTCAGAGTCAAAATTTGAACTCACATCTTTCAACTCCAAATCCAGGGTTTTGGTTTTGTTTGTTTGTTTGTTTGTTTAAGCACACCACCCTTCTCTGTTTCTAAATCCAGTGTATTTTTATTCTACTTAAGGTCAACACCACTGGTTTAACAGTTAAGGGAAGGAGCTGGTACTTAATAAATAAATAAAAATGGTGTTAAGTTTAATGTAGGGCAAAAAAGCTTTGTGGCTTGATATTTACTACAGTAATTAGCTCCCCATACAATTTTAGGTGTGTTACCCTGTCGGGGAGAGGGTTTATGAAGCCCACCAACTGTGTTCTGTTTTTAAAAGCCTCAGGGTTAAAGCTGGTCCCTGAAGAACAGACTAGAAAATAGGTTTCCCTCCTTTCATTGGAAACATGGGGAATTTGGGATAGGGATCACTGACTCTCCTGTCAGACTCAAATGATTTGTGGTTTAAATTTCTTGAAATTCTTCCTCCTCTCCTTTTCTTCCTCTTTTATCTTTATTTTATTTTAAGGTTGGATAGAGAGAGCAAAAGATACATTTGAAAACAAAGTAATATAAATATAAAAGATACAGTAACTTAAAATCCTAGCAGTTAGATACTTTTCATCCTTCCATTTCATCAAAATAAGCTGATCAAGAAAATCACCCAAAATTTTTCTCTTGGATTTTTTTGTCAAGCCCAGAGTACTCACATGTAGTGAGATATAATTGTGACCTTATTTTAGGTAAGAGAATTGGGACCTGATGAAAATGGAGTAGTCTATTGCTCTGCCTTCCTCCCAGGTTCACCGGTCACAATGCTCTACTTGTATAAACACTGAGTAGAGAGAGCTCCAGAGAGTGGGAAGCAGACAGACAGAAGCTAATTTGCTAGCAGACTTTGCTAATTATGCCAAGCCATGTTTCCAAGCCCTCTCTTTGCCTCAGGAGTTGACTTCCTCCCTGTTGGGTTGGGCTGATGCTGTCATTTTCAGACTTTGGTTTTCTAAGAATCCTTTTTCACCTTATAGCACAAACATGTTTATTGGGGTTTCCCCCACAACAAGTGACCCAGAAGAACCAAGTGAAAGATTAAAGACTTCAGAGCAAGGAATTAAGGGACCCGGGCTGGTTTAATATCTAAGCTTCCTGGGATCCCTTTGGTCCACTGAGGACCAATGAGGAAGATGGAGAATAATAATTCATATCAATAATACATAGCTTATCTTGTCTAACTCCCTCATTTTAAAGAGATGACAGGTTATTGAGGTTAGTAATTCAGGAAGACCACAGGTTCAAATCTTGCCTCTTCTACAAGTCTCCTGTGTGACCACTCTATTCTAAGAATCTCTCTGTAATTCTAAATTCTGCCCATCTTCATCTACAGATGTACAGAAGTTCCCTGTGTGGATTAAATCATGAATAGGGACCAAAAAAATTACCGAGTAACATTTCTACAATTCTTTTAAAAGTTTCAGAGTGCCTTAAGCACATGAGATGGGCAGTTCATGGAGTCACAATTTACAAATGAGGAAACTGAGGCTTGGAAGGAAAAATTACTTACCCAAGGTTACTCAGTAAGTGGCTGAATCAGGACTCAAGGCCAGATTTCTACATGGTCATAGATGACCACAACATTTCAAAGAGTTCTAAAGAAATTTTGCTGTTCTTTTTCCTCTCAGAAGAAGGAATCTATCCAGCCTTCTTCAGTACTGAGCCAATATACTTATAATATTCTCACATGCAGACATGTATGTCCTTGTGACCTCGATCTCTAACTCGGTTGCTCAGATGGCCAATCTCAATATCAGTAACTTAACTGAAGAGCTGTAGTGTGAGCTTTTGGCTATTCTATCCTCCTCCTCCAACTAAGAAAGGGTGAATGATGGGGGCCAGAATGGGGTTGTTAAAATAAAATAGATAAAAATAAAGTAGCATCAGTTTTTTTTCCCTAAAAAACATAATAAGCCCAGAAATAAAGGGATGGAATTTGAATGGGACTTAAACTATTGTCTAATGGATTAACTCAGTCCATTTGCTTGAGAAACTTCAGTCTTACCTCAGTTAGCTAGCCTACCTGTGATCACATAAGAACAAAGCTGGGGAATGAAAAAAGCCTTTTTCCCCCTCTGAGTTGCTTATCAAGGGATAATCTCTAATGCAGAGGCTGGCGGCTGGCTGTGTAGGCTTGATGGGGCAACTGGAGAAATCTAGGTTTTCCAAGCTTTTTGAGGCAGGATTCAAAGGATCCTTGGGGAGATGTCTAGGCAAGGGATGGTGGTAGTGGTGGGGGGAGTTTTAGGGGCCCTGATGGGTCAGCAGTGGCCAGTGTCAGTTTATTGTAAAAACATTAACTTTTGCAAATCTCTGACTTAGGCATCAAATCAGTAACTGGAGACAGTTTGCCCAGGAGCCTGACCTTTCACCTCCCCTCTGCTAAATAGACCTAATTATTGCATTTGTCTGTCATTTGAGCAACAAACCATTCCATTGAGGTCATCCAAGGGAAGGCTGGATTTTCAGCCGCCATCTCACAAGAGCTTAACTAATTTTATCCCAGAAAGGAAGTCTTGCTGGAAGGCTTCATCCCAGTAGGCAGCCCTTCACCCACTGTTCCTCCTCAGTGGAAAAGACAACAGCAACTTTGGACTAGATTTCAAGAGTCAACACA
>JAJPUD010000001.1:841313-900397 GCA_023553655.1 Myrmecobius fasciatus
CAGGCAAAGGGGGATAGGGGGAACTTGGGTTAAGGCTGGAATCATGGCAGGAACTCAGACCCTGGGGAGAAGATGGGGGGTAGTTCTGCCTGAGGCCTCAAGCTCACACTGGACTAGTTCAGATCACTAAATCAGCTCCATTTCCTACCCCTGCTGGCTCCTGGTTCAAAGGGCCTGCCTTTTTCCTATACTGAGTTAATAGAAGTTTGAGGAGCCCTAATATGGGGAGGAAAGGAGAGCTTTATGGAGCCATGTGAAATTAAGGTCAAGTTCCATTTACACTTATATATTCATAATAATTTGTATGTAGTTTTCCTCATTAGAATGTATATTCCTTGAGAATAGTCTGTTATTTTTATTTTCTTTTAATTCCCTTCTTATTATTTTCTTATAGAACAAGGTGCATAATGAGCACTTAATAAATGCTAGTTGTGGGGCAGCTAGGTGGTGCAGTGGTTAGAGCGCCAGCCCTGAAGTCAGGAGGACCTGAGTTCAAATCTGGTCTCAGACACTTCCTAGCTGTGTGACCCTGGGCAAGTCACTTAACCCCAATTGCCTCAGCAAAAAAGCAAAAAAAAAAAAAAAATGCTAGTTGACCCACTGAGGGCAAGAAGGGAAGAGCTGAAGCTTCCCAAAATCTAGGTTGTTAAAGGGAAAAGAACCTTTAGAAATAATCTAGACCAATCCTTTCAATTTTAAAAGTGAGTTATGTGTGAGTGAATGAATGAATGAGGAAACTGAGGGAAAAGAAAACAGCTTTCCCAAATTCGCAGTTTCTTACAAGGGGCAGAGGTAGGTCTAGACTGCAGGTCTCTTGATCCCTAGCCTCTTTCTCCACACCACACTAATATCATAGAATATTTTTTCTTGACTTGAAAGAGGCCTAAGAACATAGACTGTTAGTATACAGGATCTCAGAACTGAAACAGACCTCAGAAAACATCCAGCCCATTTGTCTCTCTTTATAAAGGAGAAATGAATTAATTAAGGAATTGTAGACCAGAAAAATGACTTTAGTTAATGGCAGAGGTAGAATGAGAATCCAGGTGGCCTGCTGGTTTCTCTACAGAATTCTTTCAAAGCTGAAAGCCCAGTTTCTTTATATTTTAGCATAGTGCTTAGCTCTGACTTCACACTGGTGAGTGGAAAAATAATGTTCTTCTCCCACTCATCATGCTGTCTCTTCCTGTCAGCATGTGCTAGCTTCCCCAGGGAATTAAGAAAGGATAAACACTTTCAGGAACAGCAATGGGAAACCATATGAATCAATCCATTTTCACTGAGATTTTGTTCTTTTTCAACTCAGTTTTCCAGAATTTCTGGGAGCCTTGCACAGCTCAGGATCAAGGGAAGGGGATCCTTCCCAACTCCTTTATCAAAAAGGAGCTATGAGATTAAGGTGATGGGGCTTAGAATTTTAATTCAAGCCAGAGACCTGTTATCAGATTTGATGAATTCCTTAAGATGTTTTGGACTTTGATAGTTTAGATTAAGATCAATCAGAGATTAAAAGTAGGGAAGGAATTTCAACACCAGCTAATCAAAATCCTATCTTTTCCATATAAGGACTCCACAATGAGAAGGGTTAGAGAATTTGGCCCAAGGCCTCACAGATAGTAAATGGTAAATATGAAACTCAAACTCTCAATCTCTAACTCTAAATCCAGTTACCTTGCCATTGTACTATGGTGCCTTCTTTGGCCTCCACGTGTCCTGACATTTCAACTTGGGAAAACTGTTGCTTTTCAAAAGAAGAAGGCAGCCTCCCATCTTAACACACAGAACAAAATAACCTCTATTCCCAGAGAATTTGTATTCTAATGGGGAAAAGAAGGTGGGGATGAGCAGCAAAGGATGTAGCTGGAGCACAGATAAGTACCCTATGAGATAGGGAATATGGAAATCAAAGGAGAAATTCCAAAAAAGAAGACTAGGAATATTTGAGGACATGTGGGAATCAAGGAAGATTCCACAGAGAGGGACTCTTGAAAAGATGGTTGCTGATAGTTGCATCCCAGTCATTGGAGTCAATATGAAAAATGAAATGTTGAATCTGGGACAAGATCTATGCAAAGTGCTTTGCAAACTTTATAGCAGTCTGTGAACGTTAATTACTAGTTTTTCTGAACCAGAGATTGTGTGAAGAGGAGTAATAGGGCTGTGATCAAATTATATAATGCCTTAAATGCCAGATTATATTTTGTTCTATAAGGCAGATGAGAACCATTAATGAAGGTTTGGGAGTATGGAAGTTACATAGTGACAATTATGAATTGCAAAGATTATTTTAGTATATGAATGAACAATGGATTGAAAAAGGAAAGATGGAAGTCAGGGAGACCATTACAATAGTCAAAGTGACTTGTTATAATAATGCCAGCTGGATGATGGGTTGTTCAGTAGAAAGAATAAGGTGGATACGAATCATATTAGAGAGAAGCAACAAGATTTGATAACTGATTGAGCTTGGGGATGAGGAAAGGAATGATCATAGCATCAAAAAGCTGGAGCTAGAGAAAGGCTTAGATGCCATGTAATTCAACTCCATCATTTTATAGAAGAATAAAGATGACTCCAATGTTTTTCATATTTCAGATCCTGGCGATAGGGAAGATAATGATGTCTCATTGATGTAAATAGAGAAGTTTGGAGGAAGCAGCAATGATGAGTTCAGTTTTTGGATTTGTGAGTGTAAGGTGTTTAGTTGGGAAGGAAGAAAGAAGAAAGTGAGAAAGAAGGAAGAAATGGAGAAAGGAAGGAAGGAAAGAAGGAAGGAAGAACTGAAGGAAGGAAGGAAAGATGGAAGGAAGGGAGGGAGGAAGGAAGAAAGGAAGGAAGGAAGAGAGGTAAGAAGAGAGGAAGAAAGGAAGGAAAGAAGGAAGGGGGTTTTTTGTTTGTTTTTATTCAAAATTACTGTAGAGGTTTGCCATTTCCTTCTCTAGCTCATTTTCAGATGAGGAAACCGAGGCAAATGGGGTGGTCTGAGTTTCCCAGGGTCACACAGCTTATAGGAGTCTAAGACTGAATTTGAACTCAGGAGATGTCTCCCTGACGCCAGGCTCAGCACTATGGAGCCATCTGGCTCGGTAAAGGCAATTATAGTAAGGATTAATAGGAGGGATAAATAGGAGAATTATCATGCAATAATGATGTCCATTGAGGTCTCATAGCAAGACCAAATGCTAATCATCTAGTTGCTTGTGCAAATTATTCTAGCTGTATTCAGCAGGTGAGGAATAGAGCTTAATTTTGTCATATATAAAATGAGAAGTTTGAATGAGATGATCTCAAAACTTCCTTCCAGCTAAAAAATCCTATGGCCTCACTCTTCTGTCTTTATGTACTTTCCAGCATCTTTTTGCTGAATTATAAATTCCTATCAAGTGTTGAACTGGATCAGCTGGATCAGTGATACTTAGAAGATGAAGGGTCTATAAGCTGATGTATTATATTGATTCACAGCTATAATCTTTTTCAGCTTTCAATATTATCACCTTAATCCCCTGATCTTCCAATTGTATAATCATTTGGTGACTACATGAGCAATGCATCACTTGGGCGAATAACATGCAAAGACTTGTAGCAAACCTAGATTAGGCAAACACAGAGCCTAGTGCCTTGCTAGGTAAATTAAAGGAAAATTAGAAAGATCCCAAATGGTGAACTTCCTCCTCCATCTCTACTTCTGACTTGGTCCTGTCCTGTAGTTCCTGTTCCTCTTTGCTATGGCAGCTCCTCCCCAACAGTAACCTTATAGTATTTTGGGTCTCTGACACTCTACCTCTTGCTTTCCCCCCTCTCATTTAGCTGATTTGAAATAATGTTTTATTCCACTTGTCCCATGACAAGGAATAACTAGCTATGAATCAGCCTAAGGCATTTTTGAACCAATTGTGTCCTATATAAGATTTTAGAACCCTAAATAAGACTTGACAACTGGGGCTTTATACCATCATAGTACCAGTGACAGCATTCAGAGTTCTTTAGTAGAATAGAAGCAATGGTATTTATCATGCAGTCAGCAAGAATAGACAGCTAATAAGTATTCATTAAGTACCTACCATGTGCCAGGTATGGTATTAAGCTCTGGAAATACAAAAAAAAAAAAAGACAACCCCTCTCCTCAAGGAGTTTACAATCTAATGGAAGTAGAGATGAAGAGGAAGAGCATTCTAGACATGGGAGAAGTCATAGAAAATATCTGTTATGGCTCTGTTGGATCATATGTGCAGATCCTTCACCCATCCCAGCTGATGGTCTCTGTCAGGTTTGGTAAATGGAAACGACCTCTCAAACTGTGCACTTAAGGGTATATACAGTAAATATGGAAGATGGCTAGTTGTAGACTAAGGATGAAGCCACACAGTAACTTCTTTAGTAAATATCTAAAATAAAGAACATAATCATTGGAAGTTATTTTGTTTGTTTGAATCCTAAAGACAAATTAAATGTCCTTCAAGATATTTTTCTCCCCAAAAGGGACAAACTTTCTTTCCACTATCACATCTTAAGGGGCCTGTTCACTTCCTCTCAAGGAGATAAAGAAAACAAAACAAAACAAAAAAAAACTAATAAAAAAAGAGCATCATTGTCTTTGGAGCCAGAAAAAATAGCTACCATGTATATTTAGATAAATAGATATGGATATATCACTGGGAAGTTAGCAAAGTATTTTAAATAAATTATCTTCCTCATAGCAACCTTGGGACATGGGAGCTATTAAGATGTCATTTTGCATACAAGTAAACACAAATGAGAAGTTAAATGACTTCCCCAGCATCACAAAGCTAATATGTCTTAAGGAAAATTCATATCAGGTCCTGTTTGACCACTGACTATCTGTCAGAGTCAGAGGAAGTCACTTTATTTCTATGAGGTTCAATTTCCTCCTTGGGAGAATGGGAATACTAAAATTTGTACTACCTTCCTTCTATGGCTTTTATGGGATCAAAGATACTATATCTAATAGTGCTTTATAATCCTCATTTTACAATGTAAAAAACATACAGTATAAAAAACACTAGTTTGGAGGTTGGGAGATCTAGATTACAATTCCAGGCTATTTGCTGGTTCTGAAACTTTAGGCATGCCTTTTCAGTTCTCTAGGACTCAGTTTCCTCATCTGTAAAACAAGGAGGTTAAACTTGATCTCTGATTTTCTCCCCAGCACCAGATCTTAAGAACTCAACTATTTTTGATGATGTTTATTCTACACTCAAACAAATTGTTGTTATTATTGTTTTTTGCTTCCTCATCTGTAAAATGGAGATAATATTCATAAGCCTTCAAGCTTGATCACAGTAATGTGAGTTGTTGTAGTTGCAGTTATTATTAGTAATAGTCATTGGAGTCATACTTTTTTTAAAAGAAATGTTGAGAATTTAGTTGAGACCATGACCTTTTTCCTTTTCCATCCAACAGGAAAAATTCTTGGCTTTTTACCAAACTAGTGGATGGAATAGAGCCAAAAGTTTTCACCTCCTCCTATTCAGTTCACCAAAGTTAAAAAAAAAATCTTCCTTTTCCTCTTTTCAATCTTTTATATTTGTATAGCTGTCACCATCATCGCCACCATCATCATATCAAAATTAATATTTATATAGTGCTTTAATATTTGCAAAGTGCTCTACAAATGTTTTCTCATTTTGTCCTCACCACTTTGGGAAGTAGGTGCTATTCATTTTATGGATGGGGAAACTGAGGTAAGCAGAGTTTAAGCAATTTTCTCAGGTTAGTTGCCTGGTTAGTAAGTGACTGAGGCTGGATTTCCTTTGCTATCATGATAAATGTGGAAGTAGATTTGGAAGAAATGCATATGTGTATCCTTTATTGGATTAGTTGCTATTTAGGGAAGGGGGAAGTGGAAAAGTAGGGAAGGGGGGAAGGAGGGAAGAAGAAAGATTTAGAACACAAGGTTTTGCAAAAGTGAATTTTGAAAACTATCTTTGAAAAATAAAAAGCAGTTATAAAATTTAAAAAGTAAAAGAAATAGATTTATAGTGTTAACTCCAAACCCAACATTCTATCCATTGCACTACCCAGCTGGGTTATTTTCTTTTTTTTAATTTTTAAATTTAATATATTTATTTTGCTACATTTTAAATTCCAAGATGTCTCCAAGTTTCCACCGCCCACACCAGAGAAGGCTACCATTTCACACACACACACACACACACACACACACACACACACACACACACTCCCCTATTTCTATATCTATATCCATACATATCTATATCTATATCCCTAAATACATATTTGTATCTACACATATGTACATACATATTCATATATGTGTATCTATCTATCTATCTAGATATCTATACTGTGCATACTTCTATTTTATCAGTTTGTTTGTTTGTTTTTTGCTTTTTGCTGAGGCAATTGGGGTTAAGTGACTTGCCCAAGGTCACACAGCTAGGAAATGTTAAGTGTCTGAGATCAGATTTGAATTCAGGTCCTCCTGACTTCAGGGCTGGTGCTCTATCCACTGTGCCACCTAGCTGCCCCTATTTATCAGGTTTTTTTTTCTCTGAAGGTGAAAGGCATTTTCTGAAGGCATCTCCCTTCATAGATCCTGTATAATTAATTTGAATATTTATACTATATATATATCATAATAATTATGTACTATAGTAATACATGCTATATATAATATATAATAATATATACTATATATTTATACTATACAAAATAACTTAGGGGTTTATTGTTATTCTTTGAGCAATTTTGCTATTACTGTATATGGTTTTCTTTCTCTAAAACTTCAAGGATCTGTGATTTCATGAGACTGGTGACACTCTCCACCAACATAGACCTTAATCCCTTTCTCAGCTTGGCAGTTACATGCCCTAAAGGACTTAACCGTTTCACATATGGAGCTCCCTCACTAAGATTCCTGGGATTCCTCTTATGGCTCATTAAATCTAGAACAGCTCTAGCCAATGCTTCACATTATTCTGTGGCTCTCTTTTCAACCTCTATCTTGCCACTAGATGGGTGCCCTCTGTGCCATCATGTTCTTAGCAATACTTTATTCAGGTCAATCTCCTGACAGTTTAGGTTGATTGACCCTCCTAGGTAATTTGATAGTTAATTTGGTCACAGAAGCAGAAGGATTTCCAACAAGGATAGTTATCAAGAACATCTCCAGTTGATTGATTAAGCTCTGCAAAACTTCCTTACCTATAACTATATTGATCCACAGCTAGCTCTCCAAGAGCCTCTCCCAGGTCCTTGGAGTTGCTTCCCCCACTTGGCCACCATTCTTCTATCAATATCATTTCCCCCTTTTAGAATGTAAAGGTCTCAAGGTCAGAGACTGTCTTTCCCTTTGCATTTGTAATGTAGTAAAGTGTTAGCATGTAGTAAGAGATTAATAAATGCTTTTTAATTAGTTCCTAAACTTCTGATTTAAAAACCACCATTCGAAGACCAGCTGCCTAATGCTGAGCCTTTCCACATTATGTAGGAAAATCCCTAGGTCACATACACACTGCCCAGTACAAGGTGCTCAATCAAAGCCCTTCTGGCTGGGCAGATTCTACCAGAGCTGCTTCTCCAAGGGCATAATCTTTGAGAATGCAGGATCACCTCCAGGCAAAATAATCATTAAAAAAGGAAAATATGGTGCTTCAAATGCCACTTTAAATGGCAAAAGCTATGACAAATTGTAGTCACAGCCTGACAAGCAATTGATTAAGCAATAAACATGTATTGAGCACCTAATATATACTAGGCACCGAACTAGATTTGGGAGATGTATGTGTTAGAGAGAGAAAAAGTGAGAGACAGAGAGAGAGGGAGATAGAGACAGACAGACAGACAGAGACATAGACAGGCAGAGAAAGAGTCAGAGATACAGAGATAGAGACAGAGAAAAAGAGGGGAGAAGGAGAGATAGGAAGGAAAGGAGGGAGACAATTAGGGACAGAGGAGGGAAATAGAGTGAGAGGGAAAGAGACAGAGACAGATAAAGACAGACACACACATACACGTAGAAAGAGATTGAGAGTCAAAAAGAAAGGCAGAGAGACAGAGACACACACTCAGAAATCTTTATAGATTCGATGACTATTAGGTTTATAAGTTACTATTAAGTTCTCTCAAACCAAAACACCTATTTTAGAAATAAGCTATCTTCCTGATGTGTATCTTTTCTTTTATATATGTTACATATGCATAGTCTCTTGACTAAAATCCAAGCATAACAGAATTTAGAAGCCATCCAGTCAAACCTCCTTACCATGTAGCTGAGAAAGCAGATCTCCATAGAAATGAAGTGACTTGTCCAAAGTTGCAGCAGGCAGTATATAGGAGAAGCAGTGAATTCAAGTGTCTCTGGATCCAAATTTGACATTCTATTTTTCATTGTATCATGCTTCCTAAGTAGATTATTCATTCCCTGAGAGCAGGAACCTTTTCTTGTCCTATACTTTTCTTGTATTATCCCTTTATTTCTCCTAGATGATTTTAATATAGTAGGTGCTCAGAAATATCTGTAAGAGCAGATTATATTTTCATCTTTCAGCCAAATTTTTGTAAATGGACAATTCAATCAACAAGCATTTCTTAAGTCTCACTGTGTGCCAGAGACTGTGATAGTTGCTGGGTATACACACAGAAACAAAACAATTCCTACTTGAAAGGATCTTTCACTGGGGGCAAGAAAGATTTACATAGATAGACAATAAATAGATTGATTGATACTTACACATATATATCCTATATATTCAATGTACCTATATAGAAAATAAATATAAATAATATAAATCCAAAATGGTTAAATATAAGGTGGTTTGAGGAAGAGAAGAAGAGGTGAGGAAATCAGAAAAGGCTTCATGGTGTATATATTATTGTTGTTTTAAGTACTTCTACATGAGCAAAAGAAAATGAAGAATTGAGTAAATGAAATAGATAATTATAGTAAAAATGAAACCAAAATATTTTTTACCTAAAATCAAGAAATCATATTTGTTTATTTAAATTATTCCAGATTGCCTTTGATCCTTAAATTAGTTTTGACTGACTTGAGAATGACTATTTTGGATCAACCTATTGTTGACAAACAAACTGGATAATTTAATGTAGACATAATTACATAGAATAATATAATCAATCTAAAGAACATTTGGGAAGATAAAGATATCATAATCCTTCTTTCAGTATTCATTGGCAAAGTAAATAGCTTATAAAACTCAAAGGCATGAGGCTGTTGAAAACAATAGAACCAAGGTCCCCCAATGGTGGTAAATATTATAATTTTCCTGATGCATACTTTTCAATCTCAAATTGTTCTTACAGGCAGTCAAGGGCATCTTCAGTGATTGTTATAGTTTTAGGTTGGGGAAAGTGCCAGCACTTGAGAATTTGAAATAAAAATAAAGCGAGGGAGATTTTCTTCTCCATCCAATAATAGAATGCAGCCAAAGTATTCCCATCATCATCAATCACTATCATGTGCATTTATTAATCCCCTATTGTGTGCCAGACACTATGCTAAGTATTGGAGATACAAAGGGAGGGAAAAGCCTGATCCTTGCCTTCAAAGATCTCAGTTTAATGAGGAAGATGATTGGAGTAGAATGCAAAAGATGTGCATGTAAGATACAAATAGGAAGTGTACAGAACACTTAAATACAAGATTGTTTAAGGAAGACAATAGAAATTGAGACTGAATAAGGAGCATCAAGATGTATACAATTTCATCTTTATTTGATCCTGCAAAATGGGAGTGGCAGCATTCTTTTTATGAATCAGGGGAGGGCTTGATATTGTCAAAAATCAGCTTGCATCTCATCTAGAATAGTCAATAAGGTTTTAGATTTCTACGTCAGGAAGACCTGAATTTGAATCTTACCTCAGACACAACTAAGTGATCTTGAACAATGCACTTAACTTCAGCCTCAGTTTCCTCATCTATAAAATGGGAGTGGCAATAATAGCCTCTGCCTCACAAAATTATTGTGAGGATCAAATAAGATAATAATAACCAACATTTATATAGCACTTTTAGATTTGCAAAATAAATAATAAATGTTAATACTGATTTGATACTTTTGCTAATATTGCATTATTAATTAATATTAATATTAATTATCATTGAAATTATTTTACATTATCAACCAACTAGCTAAGGGTCACTCATCTAGTAGGTATCTGAGTCTTTCTAATTATAGATCCAGTGCTCTAGATATTGTACTACCTAGCCAGTGTGTAGAAGATCAGTCATACCATTTAAGGAAAAAAAAAATCATCAATGATAACAAATGTCTCGACTTACCCAGAGAACAGTTGCTCACTTATAGCTACTGAATCTACAGTGTTCAGAACCTAATGGTGAGTTTGTGGTCAGCATCTAATGAATAGAGAAAGGGCTCTTACTGGTGTGTGGAAAGATTAGAAAAAGCATCACTGAAGAGATTAGATTTGAGCTGACTCTTAAGGGGAGTTTTTATAATTGATAGAAATTGACCTAAAATGTAACTGTCTCAGAGCCAAATCAGTCCTACTCCAACCTACTTGCCACATTATTGCTCTCAGTAGAAACAAATGTGGAAAAAATTAAAAAATAAATAAAAATAAAAAGGGAACCACTACTAGAAATTTGTACTACAAGTGAATAATGAGGTCAAGAAGAGTGATCTCTTTCCAGAAGAGGGACTTCTGTAGAGTTGGTCCATTCGAGTAAACTTATGGCTTAGGGATAAAAATACTTGCTTCACCATTCAGAGTAGGATGGAGGATGGGCCCATCAGATTTTTGCCCCAGAGAGCCTATTTTTAAAGATTATACAATTTTGAAATTTGATACTTTCATATTTTGATAGAATGTTCACTCTGGTGTCAGTTCAACGAGAAACTAGTTAGCAAGAATAATAGATAAACTAAAGAGCTACCAAATGGTACAGCTACTCCAGCATTTCCCACTAACTTTCCTACCTAGTTATTCAAGACACCCTCCTTCCTACCTTCTCCTCCAGTGATATCTTTCCCAGATAAAATACTGGCCTAGCATTTTCACAGAAGTCAAGGATCTGGATTCTCTGCTTATTTTCCAGAGGTACAGAGTTTGGATCTTTTCACTCACTTATGGTTAATTTGAGGATCTGCTGCAGGCAATGAGATTGTTGGCTACAGTTCTTGCTGCCGCTTATTAGCTATGGGAATATGAGAGGGTTTTCTATAAACTTTCTAGGTCTCAGTTTCCTCAGCTGTCAAATGGGGATTGTATTATATACACTACCTACTTCTAAGTTTTCTTTAAGGGAAGAACTTTAAAAGCAGGGATTCTGTTTTATTTGTCTTTGCATTCCTTGTGCCTGGCACAGTACTTTAAGTGAAGTAGGTATTTAATAAATTCAATTAAATTAAGTGTTATACAAATGGAATTTCTTAATATGTTTTAATAATGATTCCTGAAAAGGGTGATGTTAGGTTGAAAAGGGTGATTTTTTTTTACTAGATTTTACTGATATCTTTGGTTTTTAATATTATGTAGATTTCTCCTGTGTCTTTTTCCCTTCTTCTTGGAGATAAAGAAGATCTTTTATTTGAGGGAGACAGGATTAGGGAGGCAATCAAGTTTAAATGACTTGCTCAGGGTCACAATGACAGTTAATTATGAGATCAGATTTGAATTTGGGTCCTCCTGACTCCAGGTCTGTTGTTCTACCACTTTCCATTTAGCTGTCCCAGCAAAGAAGGTCTTTAGAATATTTATCTTATTTATATTTTTTAAAGAGAATCCATCCCACTCATCAAGATATGGAATTCACGGGTCACTGGTAGGCTTACCTAGGTGGAAGAGAGAGTTCTAATTCTACCATAAATGTGACCTTAAGCAAGTCTTTTGATCAATCCATACTTCAGTTTCTCTCTGTAAAATAAGATGTCCAAAGTAAAAACTCATAAAAAATTTTTGAAAGACATTTGCCATAGAGTTTAATATCTATTCTTAAATGTAAAGGTTATTTTTATATTTTAGACTCATGCATATAGGTAGCTGAGTTGCATAAGAGATTTCCGGTGGGTGTTTGTGAGAAATCTCCCAACAAGCCCAGGAAGTGTTGGGCGAAAGGAACTACCTAGATCATTACTTTTACAGAAGTTGTTGAGGGAAGGGCTTTCAACTGCAGCCCCTATTTTTGTACAGATTTCCCTGAAATAGAATGTCAAGACGATGTCAAACTTTACTCTCTGGTGGATTTTTTGCCTCCTCCAAATGCTTCCAGCCTCTGGAGAACTTCCCCTGGCCTCTGGTTTCCTTAGCAGGTTTCCTTAGATGACTTACGCAGGGGAATGCCGACTTGGCAGGATTTCATGGTAAGAGTCTTAAGCTGGATTCTCAATTACTGGGCCTTAGCTACCCACCAATGAACCCTTTTCCAATACTTCTGCAATAATGGCTTTGGAGTACAAAATGATGGGACAGCACAATTTACCTATAAAAAGCAGTATAATTCCAAAAGAGCCCCCCCCCCCAGTATAATGCTCTACTTATAGTGCTCTAATATTTTGATGATCCTGGGAGGTCCTCTCTCACTGTGGGACCTGAGTTAGAGGCTCACAGAGATTAGACTCAGTTCTAGGAGAAACTCTGAAAAGTTGATTTCTGGAAAGGATGTCAGACTTTTCTGAAATTCTCTGGCTCATAATGCCCCACACCGAAGTAGAACTTTGGAGAAAATCACCTTTAAAAAAGCTTAGGTTTCACTCATAACTAGTACCTCCCTCAAAAGGGAACAAGAAAGCCATTCAAGAGAAAAAAAAATTAAAGGTGGATAAGCTAGAGTAGTTACTCTTCTATCACAAAAGAAGTGCTTAAAATACCAAAAATTCATAACCATGCATTGATGAACCCTTAAAATCTGAAGCAGTAACTCATAAATCCTATCATACTATACTCTATGCTATATTACATATAAGTAGATATTACTACTATATATTACATATAATATGTAATATATCATGTATCATTACTATATATATATATATATCATGCTATACTATTATATTATAAATCACTTTGTGGGACTTCAAGCAGCTACTTCATCTTCACCTTGGCTTTGTAAGATCTTAACAATTCCCTCAAAAGCCATATATTCTTGACAGATCAAGGAATGACTTGGACTTATCCTCCTGGAAGTGGTCATCTCCTTCAAGAAATTATTTAGTAACTGAAAGGAGTACCTCCTGTCACAAAGCAGTGAGCCCTCTCAATACTGTCATTATTTTGGACACATGAAAATACAGCAAAGTTTGGAAACTTCCATCTCTGGATCATATTTTGGTCATCTGTGCTCAGGAAAAGAAACATGAACCAGATGAAGCAGCTAAGATCGTTCTCCAGTCTCAAAAGACACATAATGCCATGAGCAAGCAGTCCCTTACTCATAGGAGGTCCAAGTGAGAGGCTCCAAGGGTTCCTATGTATTTTGCAAATGGAAAGAGAAGAAATGTAATCTCTCTTTTGATGAGTGTTAACAAGTATTATTGCTGTTCAGAGGCCAATACTCTTTAATATGAGTTCATCCATGGGGGCAAGAAAAGGAACATAGAAAACCAGCCAAAAGTTTCTGGATAAGCATTACTTTTACTAGGGGATTCTGGAAAAGGCTAGGGCAAACATATCATCAGAAGGGTTCCAACTCCAAATATAACACACATGTCACTAGAAAGAGTCCAGCTCCAATGTGCTCACCCAAAAGGTAAGACCATCGGTGATAGTTGAATTAATATTTGAACGTTGATTTACTCTGAGCTCAGAGGAACATAATTTTTCTTTTTAAATAGCATTTTTCTTAGTTATATGGAAAGACAATTTTTAACCTTTTTTATTAAATTTGAGTCTCACATGTTCTCCTTGCCTCACCTCCCCCTTCCTAGGATGATAAGTAATTTGATATAGGTTATATATGTACAATCATGTAAAACATATTTCCATTTTAGTCATGTTGTAAAAGAAGAAACAGGCAAAAAGAAAAAAAACACACCAAAAATTAAGTGAAAATAATATTCTTCAATCTGGATTCAGACTTCATCAGTTCTTCTGGATGTGAATAGCATTTTCCATCATCACTCCTTTGAATCCTCTTGGATTATTATATTGTGAGAAGAGTTAAGTACTGATAGTTGATAATCACATAATATTGCTGATAACATGTATAATATTCTCTTGGTTCTGCTCATTTCACTTTAGATGAGTTCAGGTAAGTCTTTTCAGGTTTTCTGAAATCTGCCTAAGTATCATTTCCTAATCAATTTTATTGCATATGGGCAGACTCTACTACTATTCTATCAATCATGCTAGGAACTGTGTAAAACACTAAGGATAAAAAAAGGCAAAAATAGATCTTGCTCTCAATCTACTCACAGTCTAATGGAGGAAACATTGTGCAAGCAATTTATATACAGGATAATTTAAAGATAATTAACAGAGGGGAGGCACTACAATTAATGGAGATAGGGAAAGGTATCTTGTAAAAGAAACTAGGAGAGAGAATTCCAGACAGAGGACATCCAGTAAAAATGTCCTAAATTGGGAAATGGAGTGCCATATTGGAGAATAGCAAGGAGGCACTGAAGTGAAGAGTATATGAATGTATAAAACCTGAAAGATGTCTCTTCCTTGAGCATCAAGGAAAATCATAAAACCAACTGTGGAAGATAGGATCACAGCTTCCAGATGTGCAATTCTGTATTCATAGTAAAGCATATTGAGGAGCCAGTTTGCTGGAAGAGTTGGGAAGAGACACATTTTTTTTAAATCCAGTAGCTTTGGAATCAAGACATCTGATTTCCAGGGTCTTCTTTGTTATAAGTTCTATGAAATCGGATGATTCATTCTCTTTGAACCTGTTTCCTCATTTGGAAAATGGGGGTAACAATCTGTGTATCTGTGCATTACCAGATATAAAGTATGTTTACAAGCATGAAAGGACCATGAAAAATGTAACTTATTATGATTGCAATTTTGTTTTGACAAGCAAATCCAAGGGTCTCCCCCAACCTGTGGCTTTGGAGTTCTGGTGGGGGGAGAGGGAATATTGCTACACCTTATAAAGAAGGAGGGGGAACCTGGAGTGATCAATATTTTATCTTTTGATGGCCTCTTATCTTACAGAGCATTAAGGCTAGTAACAAAAACTCATAAATTGCCTGGTATGATTTTTATTTGCTTTTCCTACCAACTAGCAGACAGAGGGAAAAGTTGACCATAATTTCATGATTAGATTGAGGGATTTGGAGTTTGGGGAACTGAATTGAATTCCCTCTGAATTTCTAACTGCTAATTCATTCTTGTGTACCCTCCTCCCCTTATCTTTTCATTTTTTAGGATTTCAGCTGTCCCATTAAACAAGTTTCTAGGTTTCTAGAAGAATCATTTCCATGTAGTCACTCTCTTTTTTTAAATAGTATTTTATTTTTTTACAATTTTACAATTACACATGAAGACAATTTTTAACATTCATTTAAAAAATGAGTTCCAAATTTTGTCCTTCCCTCCCTCCTTCCCCCCTCCCTAAAAAGGTAAGAAATTAGTATAGATTATATATGTACAATCATGTAAACCATTTCCATATTAATTAGTTTAATGTGAAAGAAGAAAGAAACCAAAAAAATAGAGTGAAAAATAGTATGCTTCAATCCACATTTATACTCCATCAATTATTTCTCTGGATATGGATAGCATTTTCCTTCACTAGTCTTTTGGAATTGTCTTAGATCACTGTATTTCTGAGAAGAGTTAAGTCACTCATGTCAGTCTCACAGGCTATCACCCCCTTCACTTCCAGAATCCTTCAAGACTCTGCTCAACGGCCACCTCTTCCACAAAGCTTTACCTGATCTCTCCTACCTTAAATGTCCTCTTCTTCCTTAAATATTCTTGGAGCATTTTGTCCCAGTCTCTCCTTTGCTTTGTATTATACTATGTGTTTTCTCCTCCAGGACAGAGATTCATAACTAGATTTGTATCATGGACTGCTCTGGCAATTTGGTGAACCTTATGGACCATATCTCAGCATCATATTGTTGTTGTTTTCCCAGTTAATAGTATCTTATTTTTTTCCAATAATATATAAAGATAATTTTCAAAATTCACTTTTATAAGATTCCGAGTTCCATTTTTTTCTCTTCTTCCCCTTCCCCAAGACAGCAAGCAATATTATATAGATTACAAGTGTACAATCATTTTAAACATATTTCTACATTAGTCATTTTTGTGAAAGAACAATCAGAACAAAATGGAAAAACTATCAAAAGAAAAAAATTGAAAATAATATGCTTCAATCTGCATTCAGACTCCATAATTCTTTTCATCATCATGTTTTTAAATCATTTAAATCAATTTAAATTTTGGTTAGAGGTTAGTAAAAATGAAGATATAATTTTTCCCCATCCAAATTCATAGATTTCAAGTTCAGAATCCTTCCCTGGTAGAATTCTGCCCTTCCTCCAAAGGCAAGTTAGGAGACATTTAGATCTTTAAAATTGTAGCAGCCTGCACACATTGCCTTGTACATAATAAGCACCTAACTGAAGGATGTTGGTGGTGAAAGAATGTCAGAATTGCATAGAATGGTGGTAAAGAGATCAGTTAGGAGATCTAAGTTTTGGACTCTACTCTGATAAGTAATTGCTGGTATGACTTTCAATCTAGGTGTATTTCCCTATGTCTCTTAGGGAAATCAATTTGCCTTTCTGAACTTTAGTTCAATAGTTGTAAAATAAAAGGGTTAAACTAGATGATCTCTGGGCTCTATCCAAAGAATTTTGTACTTCTTTATCATTGTACAAATTGTATTCATTCTGCCCTTCACTACCATTCTCCCCCCCCCCACAGGTGAATGTATCCTCAGATGTCAGGGAACATTTTTTTCTGTCTTATATCTCCAGTGCCATTCACATTTTGAGGTGGTGGGATTCAGGACCAGGTGGAATTCATTTGTGTGGTGACCTCCTTCCCATGAAAACTCCATCTGTTCCTAGAGGCAGATCAGCAGCTCACAAATTACTTTTAGTCTTAGAGAATTAGACTGATGGATTAAGGAGTTTATCCATGGTTGTACAAGTACTATGCATCAGACGCAGGATTTGAATCCAAGTCCATCTGACCCCAAGATCATCCCTCTTTTCACTATATTATGTTACTCCCACCAACATATAGTAGGGATATCATCATCATCTCATTTATATAGCACATTATGGTTCTTTTTGAATAATAGTTTGTTTGATCTCTATAATCACCCTGAAATTCGGATGCTATTATCACCTCCATTTTACAGATGAGGAAACTGAGTCATACAAAGGTCACACAGCTATAATAAGTGCTTGAGCCTGATTTTGAATACCCAGTGCTCTGTCCACAGTGATATCTACCTACTTTTTAATCAATGCTTGCTGTACTGATTTGAATTGAAGCTATACTCAACATTTTGGGGCAGTTAGGTGACTTAGATAAATTGCCAGACCTGGAATCAGGAAGACTCATCAAATCTGGCCTGCAATATTTACTTGCTATGTGATCCTGGTCAAGTCATTTAATTTGTCTACTCCAGTTTCCTCATTTGAAAAAAAAAGCTGGAGAAAGAAATGCAAATCATATCAGTGTCTTTAGCAAGAAACCCAAAATGAGAAGATAGAAAGGCAGAAGTGACTGAACAACAATCACAGATCAACATTGGGCAAAGTAGTTCACCTTACCTCATTTTATTATTCCATCTATAAAACTGGAGCAATTGTTATGAAAAAAGTGCTTTATAACCCTTAAAATACCTTAGAATGAGTTATTAGTAATACTTATGTTTAATAATGGTGATTTAAGATCAGTGTAAATTTAAAAATACATTTTATACACTAGCTCATGATATGATGACAGCATCCTGTTTAAGGAATAAAATGACAGGGAGGTCAAACAAAAAGAATTGTGGGCTAAGAAACAGGAAATTTGGGTTCTAACCATAGTTTTACCATAATTTTGCTATCTAACTTTGAATAAGTTCCTTTTAGTCTCTGGGCCATATTTCCCTCATTTATATAATGGGAAGGTTGATTTAGATTTAGCACCATAAGATCCATTTCAATCCTATTATTCTATGGTCTGAAGTAGAAAAGACAAAAAAGAACTTTAGAAGTTACTTAGTTCAATCTCTGGGAAAGGGAACTTTGCCCAAAATCATGCCAAGATCAAGTAGTAACAGCTGAAATTCGAACCAAGCTCTTCTGACTTCTAATTACTTGCTCTTTTTGCTATACCTATGCTTTCATGTGTCTGTAAGAAAACAAACGTGCTTTGGAAACAGACTAATGGTCACAGGAGGTGGTGTTGGGTGGAATATTGACTGGTTCTATCCTTGATCTTACCAAAGTTCCATTAGGGAAACCTCAGTCAGACTCTTGATCTAAGATTTCTAGGTATAACATCCCCTCAACTTGTATCTTTTGGATCCATTCTATTTCTGTGTAAGTAAATCCAAAACATCATGGGTGAAATAACAGTTTGGAAACCCTTAGCTTGTGGAGCCTCAGAGTCAAAGTCCATCATTTGGCTAAGAATAGGAGATATCCAGGAATCCTTCTGCCCAACCCATTAGGCTGTTTTCCGTTACCGTAACCATCTTTCTACCCCTCCACCTCCTTGTTCTCTGAATCCCAACTCTGGAGCTGGTCACTGTCATTTCCTATTAACTTGAATAGAGTTTTTTCCCCTAGGAAAATCACTTTTCCTGTCAGCCCTCCAATGGTGGGTTTTTTCCCCTTAGGAAAGCAAAATTAACTTACAGAATTGCATCAGCAGATTGCAGAAAGCATGATTAGTTGTTCACACATGATCTTTGATTGCATAGTTCTTTGTCTCTTGGTTCCTCAGAACACTCATGTAAAGGTGATTTTCATTTTAAGATGAACTATCTTTTATCATGGACTTGTAAAACACATGTATCTCCCTTTCTTCTCTATAAAAACAGGAGATCATTGGTGAGAAAAATTGTACATTATGTTTACCACATATTGGATTACTTGCTGTCTAGGAGAATGGATGGGGAAGGGAAGAAGACAAATTTGGAACACAAGGTTTTGCAAGAGTGAATGTTGAAAACTCTTTGCATGTATTTTGAAAATAAAGGTATTATTTTAAAAAAAAAGGAAAAGAAAGATTATGCCCCCTGCCTAATGTAGTTGATGGTGGTTAGTTTGACTGAATTGCTGAGGAGAGTTTTGTCTTTCTTTATTGTCAGGATGTATCCCTGGGTAGGCTAAGGGAAGGGAGGGAAAATAGAAAGGGAATTGTATATAATGTAAAAACAAACAATATCAACATGATTTTTAATCATAGACAAAATAGTAGTATTAGAAGAGAACACCTAGCTTAATGCTTTCATTTCCCAGATGAGGAAACTGAGATAAAAAGAGTGAAAGTTACTTGCTATTAAGCATATGGCTGGTTAATGGCAGAAGCAAGGCTAGAAACCAGGTCTACTGGCTTCTAGTCTCATGCTCTTTTTAAAAAATCATGTGCTAACTCCCCCCAGATTTCCATATAAACGTCTAATTTGAATGTTGGAGACTGAAGAACAAAAAAAATTAAGGAAATATTCAAATAGGGATGAACTATAAAATCCCTTGAAATAAGTCATTTCAGAAAATATTGACTTGAATGCTAATCATATTATATTTTCTCTGTGTTTGTCTCTCTGTACCTCTCTCTATCTCTATTTCTATCTCTCTATCTAAATATATATTTGTCTTTCTGTCTGTCTCCCCCTTCTTTTCTCTATCTCTCTGTCTGTCTGTCTTTCTGTTTCTCTTACTCTGTTTTAGTCTCTTTGTCTTTTCCTGTCTCTCTCTCTCTTTCTTACTTTCACCCTCCCCATTCTCTCCCCTTTTCTATTTCCACTGTCTCTTGTCCTTGTGATTGTCTAAGCAATACCTTAGCTCTCTGTCAAAATGAGGCTAATATGATTAACTGATTTTAGACTAAAAATGAAAAGTCCAACATCAAATAGTCAATTGGCCCCAAGAATTTTCCCAGTCTGTAGGGAGAAATAATACATGGGATTTAGGCACAGGAGTCTCCTTTGTTCATCTTTGCACTTAAAGTCTATTCATTATTTTGATGTTACAGCCATGGGAATATGGTTAAAAGCAAACCACAATCCTTAGAAAAGTCTCTCTTCTCCCACCTTCACTTATGCTCTCTTATCACTGGAGTTTTAGGGCATGAAGGCTAAATGAGCATCTATCCAATGAGTACTGAGTAATGCTTGAGAACATTTCTTCTTATAACTAATGAGTCTGGTTTGTTTCTGGATTTTTTTTATAAGTCTTTCATTCTTATCTTTTTAAATTATTTTATTCATTAGAAATCATTGAGTTGGCCCATCAGTACAGAAATATAGGCAATTAGATGGTACAGTGAATAGAACACAACTGATTTGGACAATAGATCAAGGAGCAATAATCTAAGATTTCATAGAGTCTTCAAAATTATGAAAAAAATAAACTAGATACCATATTTTATGAAATTAAAGATGAAAATTGTCCAGAACTTTTAGAAGTAGAGGGCAAATGCTCCAAACTACTAAAAAGAATGAATAACTTAGGCACTATAATAAGGATGACACAGATTTGGTGTCTTCCACTGTAAAAGATATTGATATTCTAATGAATAAAATAATTTAAAAAGATAAGAATGAAAGACTTATAGCCAAGATAAACACGTCCAGTAAAACTGATTATAATTCTCCAGAACAAAAGGCTTTTAATAGAATTGAGAATTTCCAAACATTTCTGATGAAAAGACTAGAAGAAAATATATATTTGGAAATCAAAATGCAGATATCAAAAAAAATATAGAAAAGTTCCCATACTTGTATTATGGAAAGGGAGTATATGGGGAAGAATCATTTACATGTTAATAGGAAATTAAGAAACAAATGTTTTCTTAAGGGTTATGGAGAAAAGTTAAAAAGAAGAGGGTAGTTTTGTTGTTTTGATGGTCTTTGAAGAAAATAATAGGAGAGATAAAGGACTATATTTGGAAGAAAAGAAGGAATAAAGGGAAATTATTATTGTTTGATAGATGTATTTAAAGTGAAGAGTTCATAGACATGGAAGAAACAATGTGGGAAAAGACCATCCTATGAGCTTCACTTTTGTTTGCATCAGCTGAATGAAGATTGAATATAATTATCATCATTCCATATTAGTTTGCAAATACATCAAAATAATAATGGAAATAGGAGGGGACAAAGAGAAATGAAGGGTTGAGAAAGATCTAATGGGAGAATAAGATAGGTAAGGGAATGATCATAAGCAAAACAATCTCAAAGATTGGTGAGAGGAACGCAAAGGGAGAAGTAAAAGAAAAGGAAGAGTAAAATCCCAGGATCAAAGAATATTACAGGGTATAGAGAAGATACATAAGAAAATGGAAATGACCTATTTCACTTATAAAGTCACAAATATCAGTAAAATCCCCTCTCTTCCATCAACTTCATCTTTATAAAGAAGGACGTGGAAGTAAAGATAGAAAAAAAGGACAGGATCAAAAAAAAAGAGTAGGATTGAATGAAATGCATAATTAATAATTAATTTGAATTAGGATGTACCCATAAAATGAAAAAGGGGATTTGGAAGCAGAATTTGATAACAGGTGTTTACAAGACATATAGAGTTAAAATGATGAGATGGAGCAAAATCAGTTTCAGCTGAACTCAAAAAGCAATGATAGTAATCATGATTTCAGATAACACTGCAGTAAATATTTTTCAAGTAAAAAGAGATAAACATAAAAATTACATTATGCTAAAAAGTACTATAGGAAATTAATCAATATCTATATTTGACTTATTTACACCAACTCATACTATCTAAATAGTTAAAGGAAGAGTTGATTTAATTGGAAAGAGGAAGGAATAGATAGTAAAAGTATAATAGTGATGAATCTTAATTCACCATGACTTTCAGATGCAGATCCCTAATCCCCCCCCAAAAAAGGTAAGAACCTTTATAGAATTTAAAAAAAAATAGATTTGAGGGCAGCAAGGTGGTGTAGTGGATAGAGCATGAGCCCTGAAGTCAGGAGGACCTGAATTCAAATCTGGTCTCAGACACTTAACACTTTCTAGCTGTGTGACTCTGGGCAAGTCACTTAACCCCAGTTGCCTCAGCAAAAACAAAAAAATAAATTTGATAGATTACTGAATGGGGATAGAAAAGAATTCATGTACCTTTCACTTGTACATTGCATGTTTACAAAAATAGATATTACAATTCAATAAAATTATATTTAAGAAAGATCTCTTAAAGAAAGAATTTAAAAAGTAATATAAGATTAAGTAACATTAGTCTAAGGAACTGGTAGGTCAAGGAATGAATTATAAAATCAATAGAATATTTTATCAAAGAAAATCACAAAAATGAGACACCAACAAAAATTTGTGGAATGCAGGTAAAGCAGCTTTAAAGGGGAAATTTGTATCTCTAAAGGCTTTGGTCAAAAAAAGAGAGACCAAATCAATGAATTGAGTTTGCAGTTAAGAAAATTTCAGCAGAAACTAATAAAAGAAATCCAAAACTAAATAACAAAAGAGAAATTCTGAAAAGAAAAGGGATTGATAAATTTGAAAGAAAAATCATTTAATTGAATAAAGCTATGATCATTTAAAAATATTTTTAAAAAACTAAATAACCTGATTTTTAAGGAAAGCCAAATTCTGCATATAAAAATGAAAAAAAAACTTTAATGATTGAAGAGGAAATAAAAAAAATTTAGAAACTATTTTGTACAATAGAGACTAACAAAAATGAAATAGAGGAATGTTCTAAAAGTACAAAACAACCAGATTAAAAGGAGAAATAAATTATTTAAATGACTCAATAATAGAAAAAGAAATGGAAAAAGGCATAAATGTACTCCTCTCTCACTCACATCCTGAAAAATTACTTCCAGGAACAAATAGATTTACAAGTGAATTCTATCAAACATTCAAACAACAATTTTCATGCTGCATAAACTGTTTGCAATAATATCAATCAATAAAAAGGTAGAAGACAATCCCTAACCTCAAGGAGCTCACAATTTAATAGGAGAGACAACATGCAAGAAAGTGTACAAGCAAGCTACATACAGAATGAATTGAAAATAAAACAAAGAGAAAATAGTAGAATAAAAGAGGATTGGAAAAGGCTTCCTATAGAAAGTGATCTTTTAAATGAGGTGGCCCAGAGATGGAGATAAATGTTCAGATTTGGAGGACAGTCTGTTGAAATGTCAACATCTTGCAACAATGTGTGATGAAATGTCTTCTTTTAAATAATAGCAAAGAGGTCAGTGTCCTTACATTACAGTGGACATGGGGAGGTAGAGAGGGAATATAAAGTATAAGAACAAAGGTGGAGGGAGCAGTTATTAAGGCTTTGAATGCCAAATAGAAGCTATTGTATTTAGAATTTGGGGTAATAAGGAGCCACTGTAATTTACTAATAAGAGGAGTAGAAAATAGGGATGTGATCAGACCTCTGCTTTGAGAGATCATTGACAGCTGATTGGGGAGTGGGTAGAGTCTTATATCAGGGAACCTAATGAGAAAACTATCATAATGACCCAAACTTGAGGTGATGAGGATCTATACTAGGGTGATCAATGTCAGAGAAGAGAAGGAGGGATATATAATAGATGTTCATAAGAAAAGAGGACATCTTTCTAATATTTTTCTATAATATAAATATCATCTTGATACCTAAATTTGGGAGAGACAATGCAGATCCATAATGAACATAGAGGCAAAAAATTTAAATAAAATATTAGGCTACAACAGCATATTAGAAAAATTATTTACTATATCCAGATTGATTTCACACAAGGAAGTCAGGATTCGTTCAATATAGGGAAGGTTATAATTGAAAAAATCTTAATTATACAAATTTTACAGTTATATTATTTTATCAGATGCTGAAATATTTTTTATAAATTCCTATACCCAATTTTATTTAAAATGCCAAAATTTCTATTCATAGGAATAAATGGACCTTTCATTAATACTATTAACAGCATATATTTAAGTCAAACAGTAAACATTATGTATAATGGAGAAAAGTTAGCTAACTTTCCAATAAGAACAGGTATAAATTGTATTATCTAGGAACAGCTAGATGGAACAGTGGATAAAGCACTGGTTGTGGAATCTCAGATACTTGGTAGTGTGTGATCCTGAGAAAGTTGCTTTCATTCTATTTGCCTAAATTTCTTCAACTGTTTTAAAAAAATAATGGAGAAAAATGGCAAAAAACCCACAAAACCCTAAAGTCACAAAGAGTCAGATAAGCCTGAAAAATGATTGAACTGCAAGCCTATCATCAACCTTACTCTTTAACATCGTGTTAGAAATGTTAGCAATATAAAGAAAAAAAACTGAAAGACTAAGTGTAGGCATTTTTGAAGATGAGGTGATATTTTATTTAGAACATACTACAGAGTCAATTTAAAATTAATTTAAATAATTAACAGTTTACCTATATTATAAAGCAGTGGTCACCAAAACCATTTGGTACTGGATAAGAAATAGAGTAGTGGATCAGTGGAATAGGTTAGGTTCACAGGACAAAATACCCAATGACAATTGTAATCTAGTGTTTGATAAACCCAAAGACCCCAGTTTTTGGGATAAAAACTCACTATTTGACAAAAACTGCTGGGAAAATTGGAAACTAGTATGGAAGAAATTAGGCATTGACCCACACCTAACACCATATACCAAGATAAGGTCAAAATGGATTCATGATCTAGGCATAAAGAATGATATTATAAACAAATTAGAACAATGTAGGATGGTTTACCTCTCAGACCTGTGGAGGAGGAAGGAATTTGTGACCAAAGAAGAACTAGAGGTCATCATTAATCACAAAATAGATAAGTTTGACTATATCAAGTTAAAAAGTTTTTGTACAAACAAAATGAATGCAGACAAGATTAGAAGGGTAGCAGTAAACTGGGAAAATATTTTTACAACCAAAGGTTCTGATAAAGGCCTCATTTCTAAAATATATAGAGAATTGACCCAAATATATAAGAATTCAAGCCATTCTCCAATGGATAAATGGTCAAAAGATATGAACAGACAATTTTCAGACAAAAAAATTGAAACTATTTCCAGTCACATGAAAAGGTGCTCCAAGTCACTATTGATCAGAGAAATGCAAATTAAGACAACTCTGAGATACCACTACACACCTGTCAGATTGGCTAAAATGACAGGAAGTGATAATGATAACTGTTGGAGAGGATGTGGGAAAACTGGGACACTGATACATTGTTGGTGGAACTGTGAACGGATCCAACCATTCTGGAGAGCAATTTGGAGCTATGCTCAAAAAGTTATCAAACTGTGCATACCCTTTGACTCAGCAGTGTTTCTACTGGGCCTATATCCCAAAGAGATTTTAAAGGAGGGAAAGGGACCCACATGTGCAAAAATGTTTGTGGCAGCCCTTTTTGTAGTGGCAAGAAACTGGAAATTAAAAAGATGCCCATCAATTGGAGAATGGCTGAATAAATTATGGTATATGAATGTTATGGAATATTATTGTTCTGTAAGAAACGACCAACAGGAGGATTTCAGAGAGGATTGGAGAGACTTGCATGAACTGATGCTGAGTGAAATCAGCAGAACCAGGAGAACACTATACACAGCAACAAGACTATACGATGATCAATTTTGATGGACATGGTTCTCTTCAACAATGATGTGATTCAAACCAGTTGTTCTGCAATGAAGATAGTCATATACATCCAGAGAGAGGCTCATGGGAACTGAGAGTGAACCACCACACAGCATTTTAACGCTTTCTGTGAATATTACCATGCATTTTGTTTTCCTTCTTAGGTTGTTTTTTTTTTTTCTTCTCTTTCTAGATCTGATGTTTCTTGTGCAGTAAGATAACTGTATAGATATGTATACATGTATTGTATTTGTCATATAATTTATCCTATTTAGCATGTATTAGATTACCTGTCATCTAGGGGTGCGGGGGTGGGGGTAAGGAGGGGAAAAGCTTGGGAAAAAAAGTTTTTGCAAAGGTCAATGTTGAAAGGTCACTCATATGTTTTGTAAATAAAAAGCTTTATATAAATAAAAAAAATAATTAACAGTTTACTTAAATAAAGAATTACTTCAAAAATTTGCTTTTTCAAAGATGTGACAATTAACACCTCAAAACAATATTTTATAGAGCTGCAGAGAAATAATAATAAGATTTATAAGGCAGAATAAAAGATCAACTATCACAAGGGGGCTAATCATAAAAAATGCCCATGATTAGGTTGGTCAAGAATTTTACCCCTAGACATCCTGGGGAGAGGGGGAGGGAAGAGAGAGAGAGGGAGGGAGAGAGAGAGGAGGGAGGGAGGGAGAGAAAGAGAGAGAGAGAGAGAGAGAGAGAGAGAGAGAGAGAGAGAGTGAGCATGAAGAGGCTACTTCCTTTCATGTTGTAAGGAAACATAGAATGTCTTTGAAAGCCTGTCCCTAGTGACATGGATTCTTCTATCTTTGATAAAATGGACATTTGCCAATGTCCCATTGCATTCATAAGGAATTAATTGAAATTTATATGACTTAGAGTAACACCTCAATAAATAAATGGACAAAGGATACAAACAGGAAGTTTTCTTTTCTTTTTTTTTCTTTTTAATACACATTGCTTTATTAATCATATTGGGAGATAAAAATTGGAGCAAAAGGGAAAAACCATGGGAGAAATAAAAAATAAAGAAGTAAGCATAGCATATGTTGATTTACATCTAGTCTCCTTAGTTCTTTTTCTGGATGCAGATGGCATTTTCTGTCCAAAGTCTATTGGGATTGCTTTGGATCACTGAACTACTGAGAATCAAGTTGATCATCGCACATACTTGCTGTTATTGTGTACAATGTGTTCCTGATTCTGCTTGTTTTGCTCAGCATCAGTTCATGTAAATCTTTCCAGGACTTTCTAAAATCAACTCGTTCATTAATTTTATAGAACAATAATATTCTACTGTCTTCATATACCAAACTTTTCTAGGCATTCCCCAATTGATGGACATCTGCTCATTTTCCAATTCTTTGGTACCACAAAAAGAGTTGCTACAAACATTTTTGCACATATGGGTTCTTTTCCCTCCTTTATGAATACGGTTCCAGTAATGGCACTGGTGGGTCAAAGGATATGCCTTTGATAGCCCTTTGGGCATAGATCCAAATCGCTCTCCAGAATGGTTGGATCATTTCACAACTCCATCAATAATGCATTAGTGTCCTAGTTTTCCCATCCCCTCCAATATTTATCTTTATCTTTCCTTGTCATCTTAGCTAATCTGAGACGTGTGAGGTGGTACTTCAGAGTTGTTTAAATTTGCATTTCTCTAATCAGTGGTATTTACAGCATTTTTAATATAACTATAGACAGCTTTAATTTCATCATCTGAAAATTGTCTATTCAAATCCTTCACCATTTATCAATTGGGGAATGACTTGTATTCTTATAAATTTGACAGTTCTTTATGTATTTTAGAAATGAAATTTTTATCAAAAACAATAGCTGTAAAGATTTTTCCTAGCTTTGTACTTTCTTTTTAATGTTGTTTTTATTGTTTTTGTTTGTGCAAACCCTTTTTAATTTAATGTAATTAAAGTTGTCCATTTTGCTTTTCATAATGTTCTCTAGTTCTTTTTTGGTCATAAATTCCTATCTTCTCCAAAGATTTGATAGGTAAATTATACTTTGTTCTAATTTGTTTGTGGTATCATCTTTTATGCCCAAATCACATAGCCATTTTGACCTTATTTTGGTTTGGCATGTAAAATGTAGGTCTATGCTGAGTTTCAAATCATCCCAGAAATTTTTGTCAAATAGTGAGTTCTCATTTCAGAAGCTGGAGTTTGGGGTTTATCAAAAACTAGATTACTATAGGCGTTGATTATTGTGTCATGTGTATCTAATCTATTCCACTGATCCACCACTCTATTTCTTAACCAGTACCTAATGGTTTTGATGATTGCTGTTTTATAATATAGATTTAGGTTTGGTACTGCTAAGCCATCATCCTTTGTATTTTTTCCATTAATTCCCTTGATATTCTTGACCTTTAAACAGGCAATTTTCAAGATAAGAAATCCAAGCTATCAACAATCATATTTTAAAAATCCTTTAAATCACTAAGAATTACAGCAATGAAAATTAAAGTATTTTTTAGGTTCCTTCTCAAATCTATCATACTCCCAAAAAATGATGAAAGATGAAAGTGAGAAATCAAGGATACTAGTATGCCATTGGCAAATTTGTTCTGGGTATTCTGGTGATACCACTACTAGGCTTATACCCAAAATAAATCAAAGAAAGAGGAAAAGGATCTATATGTACAAAAATATTTATAGCAATTTTTTTGTGGTAGTCCCAAACTGGAAACTGAGGGATTGTTTTCCTATTGGGAAATTTCTAAACAAATTGTGGTATATGACTGTAATGGAATATTTTTGTGGTATAAGAAATAATGAAGTGGACAATTCAGAGGAAATTAGAAAGACCTTTCTGAAATGATGTAGAGCGATCTCAGCAGAAGTAGAGGAATAATTTATACAATGACAACCACATTATGGAGAAAAAAAAACTTTAAAAAACTTTAGAACTGTGATCAATGCAATACTAAACCACAAGTCCAAAAGAATGAAGATGAAACATACCACTGACCTCTTGACAGAAATATAATGAATGCAAAATGCGTAAAGACACATATTTAAAGACATGACAAATGTAGGAATTTGTTTTGCTGAAATATGTATATTGAGGGATTTTTTTTTCAGTTTGTTTAATGGGAGGAGGGAAAAGGAAATGTAGTGGAATGAACAGATTAATAAAAAAATTTAAATGTACATTCAGGTAGTAAAGGTAATTTGAGCCAACATTGGGAAAAGCTTTAAAAGCAAAACAAGAGTTTTTTTTTTATTTTTTTTTCCAGAGGCAATAGGAAGCTACTGAGACCAGCTGGAAGAGCCACATGGTCAGAAATCTGGAATAAGGGAGTTTTGGGGAAAGGATAATGAGTTTAATTTTGTACAGGTTGAATTTAAGATTTCTCTGGAACATACAGTCTGAAATATACAATATGCAATTGATGATATGGGATTAAAACTTAGAGAAGAGATGAGCTAAAATAATAGATTTGTTGAATCATATTCATAGAAATGATGTTTTAATCCATGGAAGCTGATGAGGTTATGAGAGAGACAAAAGAGAAGAAAAGTAAAGGTGATGAAGAGAGGAAAAGAGAAGGGTTAGAAAGAAAAAAGAGAAGGGGAAAGAAAATAAAGGAAAGAGGAGAGAGGAAGTGAACAGAGAGAGAAGAGGGAGAGGGGGGAAAAGGAGGAAAGGAAAAGAGAGAGAAGAGAGGGAGAAAGGAGAGAGGGGGATGAAAAGAAGGAGGAGGAGCAATAGGAGGAGGTGGAAAGGAAGAAAGAAGAAGAAGAAGAAGAAGAAGAAGAAGAAGAAGAAGAAGAAGAAAAGGAAGAGGAAGAGGAAGAAGAGGAGGAGGAAGAAGAGGAAGAAGAAGAGGAAGAGCAGGAGGAGGTGGAGGAGGGACAGAGAGAGAGTCAGAGAGAGAGACATACACAAGGACACAGAAAGAGAAAGAGAGAAAAAGACACACACACACACACACACACATCCTAGGACAGATGCTTAGAGAAATTACATTCTTAAGGGGTTTTATATAGATAATGAACATCTAAGGAAACTGAGAAAGAGCAATAGCTAAAATAGTAGGTGAGCAGTGTTACAAAAATCCAGAGAAGAGAGATGAATAGTGTCAAGTGCAGAAGATAGATCCAGTAGGATGAAGACTTGAGAATACAACATACTATATGACAAAAGAATTCATTGTCAGCTTTTTTCAGAGCAGTTTCAACTGAGTGATGATGTCAGTAGCCAAACTACAAAGTTCTGAGGGGTAAGGGAATAAAGGCAGCCAATGTAAAAACAATTTTTCAAGAAGTTTGGCTGAGAAGAGGGAGATATTTGGGATGATAGCCTAAGGAAATGAGGGGATCTAGGAAGGATTTTTTTTTTAAGGATACAGGAGACTTAGCCATGTTTGAAGTCAGTAAGAAGAGGATAAGTAAAGAGGAAAAACTTGAAGATTGAACAAAAAAGGTAGCAAGTGATAATGCAATCAGTTGGAGAAGAAGAGAGAAGATGGGATTGAGCACACATGTAGAGTGTAACCTTAGCAAAGAGAAGAGCCATCTCTTTGTTGGAGTCTGAGGAAAAGAAGGAGAGAGTGGGAGGTGTCAGCATGTTTTAAGAAATAGGGAAAGGGACCTGTGGAGATGGAATAAATTTATGTCCAAAGAAGATCTGGAACTCTTAATTGAACACCAGATAGATAATTTTGATTATATTAAGTTAAAAAGTTTCTGTACAAACAAAACTAATGCAGACAAGATTAGGAGGGAAGCATCAAATTGGGAAATCATCTTTACATTTAAGGGTTCTGATAAAGGTCTCATCTCTAAGATACATAGAGAATTGTCTCATATTTATAAGAATTCAAGCCATTCTTCAATTGATAAATGGTCAAAGGATATGAACAGACAATTTTCAGATAATGAAATTAAAACTATTTATAGTCATATGAAAAGTTGCTCCAAATCACTATTGATCAGAGAAATGCAAATTAAGACAGCTCTGAGATACCACTCACACCTGTCAGATTGGCTAAAATGACAGGAAAGGATAATGACAGGTGTTGGAGGGGATGTGGGAAGGCTGGGACACTGATGCATTGTTGGTGGAACTGTGAACGGATCCAATTATTCTGGAGAGCAATTTGGAGCTATGCTTAAAAAGTTATCAAACTGTGCATACCCTTTGACCCAGCAGTGTTTCTATTGGGGTTATATCCCAAAGAAATCTTAAAGGAAGGAAAGGGCCCCACATGTGCAATAATGTTTGTGGCAGCTCTTTTTGTAGTGGCTAGAAACTGGAAACTGAATGGATGCCCATCAATGGGAGAATGGCTGAATAAATTATGGTATATGAATGTTATGGAATATTATTGTTCTGTGAGAAACGACCAGCAGGACAATTTCAGAGAGGCCTGGAGAGACTTGCATGAACTGACGCTGAGTGAAGTGAGCAGAACCAGGAGATCATTTTTCACAGCAACAACAATACTATATGATGATCAGTTCTGATGGACATGACTCTCTTCAACAACGAAATGCTTCAAACCAGTTCCAATTGTTCAGTGAAGAAAGCCATATACACCCAGAGAGTGGGATGTGAAATTTGGACCACAACATATCATTTTCATGCTCTCTATTGATGTTTGCTTGTATTGTAGTTCCTTTATCTGATTATTCTTTCTTGTAGATACGATTTCTCCTGCACAAAAATGATGTGTGGAAATAAGTATACATATATTTGATTTCTTAAGTATTTTAACATAATTAACATGTTTTGGATATCCTGCCATCTAGGGAAGGGGTGGGGAGTAGTGGGGAAAATTTGTAACAGAAAGCTTTGTAAAGGTTAATGTTGAAGAATTACCCATACATATGTTTTGCAAATAAAAAGTATTAATATAAAAAAATTAGGGAAAGGAAGAAGAGAGAGATCATTCATGTAAGAGAATAGCTGGTGGGATTGGAGGAGGGGAGAGTGTGAGAGTCTCGAGGACGAAAGGTTTGGAGTAACTTGTTTGAAGAATGAAAAAGAGAGTCTATTAGAGACAAAGAAATGAACTGTCTTGCTTCACTGATGGTTCAATTGAAACAATAATATGCTAGGAGCAGGATTTGGAGTTAGGAAGATGAATTCAAATTCTACCTGGGACACTGACTAACTACATATTATCTTTCCCCTTCAGTTTCATCATCTGTAAAATGGAGGAAATAATAGCACCTACTTTTTAGAATTGTTGTGATGATTAAATGTGCTATTTGTAAAGTTTCTTGCAAATCTTAAAATACTGTATAAATACTAGCTATTATTAGCTCTTATTATGTACCTCATCAACATAGTTATGAAATTCCTTCTAATGAAATCAGAATGGTTCCTAAAAAATCCCTTATAATGATATATATTATATATATATATATATATATATATATATATGTATATATATATATATATATGCTGGTAGACTTTGAAGCTCCATAATCTCTGAAGAATCACAATAATTTGTTATTCAAAGAAGAGTAGAGAGACAGGCATTTGTTGGCTAAAGCATATTAAATATTACTGGTAATGACTTGCTTGCAAGATATGATAGAAAAGTCAATTAACAATCAACCAATCAATACACATTTATTAAGAACCTTGTATGTGCCAGTCACTATGCTAAGTACTAGAGATACAAAAAAGGAGGCGAATAGCATCACCTGCCTTGAAGGAGTTTACAATCTAATTTTTCCAACATACATTTGTTGTTTTCCTTGATAAAATTTATTGTTCCTGTCATTTATTCTTTGTACAGTTGTTTTTCAGACATGTCCAAATCTTTGCAACCCCTTTTGGGGTTTTCTTGGCAAAAATAGAAAAATGGTTTACCATTTCTTTCTCTAGCTCCTTTTACAGATGCATCAACTGAGACATACAGAATTAAATGATTTGCCCAAGATAATATAGCTAGTAAGTGTTGAGACTGAATTTGAACTCGGAAAGATGAGTCTTCTGTGATAGCTATTGCCCTTTGTTTTTGATCCATAAATTTCTTTAGAATGTTATTTCATTGCCAATTGCTTTTTTGATTCTTTCCTTAAGGGTACTTTGTTGCATATAATTTTTTTGCACTATGATCAGTAAACAATATGTTTAATATTTCTGCTTTTCTAAAAAAAATAGCGGAGTGAAGGCTTTATGCTCCAATGCATGCTCAATTTTTGTAAAGGTGTCATGTTCATGGAGAAGTGTGGGATGATGGGGCAAACATATAATGAAGGTAATCCGTAATAAATGGAGAGGCTGAGGAGTTCACTTCTACCTAAGAAATGTTGGGGGGGGAGAAGAAGAAACAGGCATGAACAGGTTGGCTAGATCTTCTGTGAGTGGATCATAGTAGGATGTGGACAGAAGTTACACAAAGTATTAGAAAGTGGGTTGGGCTGTAATCTATATCCATAGAGGGAGCAACCCTGAGCTCACGGATCCATAAGGGGAAGTGAAATTACATGCATTAGAAGGGCACATCTTTTTTCCTACAGCACTGTAGGATCATAAATTTAGAACTTCAAGAGACCTCAGGGATCATCTGGTCCAATACTTTATTTTATGGATGATGAACTGACATTCACAAAAGTTAAATGCTTTTTCCCAAAGTCACATGGAATTTGAACTCAAGTCTGATATCAGATGAAGCACTCTGTCTACTATCTTACAATTTCTCCCTTAAGATTTACAAGAGGCTTTCCCCACAACATCTGTGATACATTACTGTATACATTAGTCCTATTTTACAGATGAGGAATTAGAGGCAGAAAGCTGACTCTATTTGCCTCAGGTCATGTGGCAAAGAAGTCACAGAATCAGGGCAGCAATTGAAGGTCTGATTGTTAAATATGATGTTCTTTCCACTGCTCCACATGGAGGTCTGATAGTTAAATACAACATTTTTCACACCATCCTACATGGCCTCTCATACTAAGATGCAGAGGAGAAAAACATAGCTTAATTTCCTCAGGAAATGTTGTTGATTAAAGTGCTGGGAACCACCCCCTTTCTCTGAAATCTTCTCTCGTCTGGACACCCCATTCATCTCTTCTGTCTGTCTGTCTCTCCCTCCCTCTGCCTTTCTCCTGCCCTCCTCCCCCCGACCTCTGCTTCCTTGCCTTATAAAGGCATTTCTCCATTTCAGCCTAGAAACCACCAGTGACTCGAGTGCCTGTGACCTCTGGGCTGCTGAGCTCCCACTGCCTAAATAAAAGCAGCCCAAGAGAGAGAGCAAGAGTATCAATCACAGGAGCCTGACAGAGACCACCTGGCAGTGCTTGCTCACTCCAGGCCTGAGCCGAGGTGGGATGCAAGTGCTCCCAGTCCATTGCAGGGCATCTTTCCCAAGGAGTCAGAAACAGAGGGAGGTGGGAGAGACTAGACTTACCCAGACACTAGAAAATTCACTTTTACAAAGTATTAACTAACTTCCTAAATGATCAGGGAAACACTCTTAAAATCCCAGCAAGCTTGATCTCAAAGGCTCTGATAATGCTTCCAATATTCAAAGATGCTTAGTAAATTTATCTTAGTGGGTTCTTGTCTCGGAAGACAGAATAAAGCTGAGACAATACCATCATCTTAACATTCTTCTGTTTATTTTCAGAGAGTGGGAGAAGGAAGCCCATTTTGGGTCTCAGAGGAAAGGAGCCCCAGGACCAAATTAATGGTACTTAATATAGTCCCCCCCAAATCATCTGGAAAACGCTCCCAGAGAAGTGAGATTTGCATTGTTGTTAGTATAAGAATGTATTGTTGCCTAGTGGAGAGAATGATGAATTGAGCTCAGGATCAAGTCCATGACCGGCTACCATCATTCTTACTGGCTGTGTGACCTCTATGAAAAGGAGGAGCTTCAAAGGACCTTAGAGAACATCTCATCCAATATCCTTATTCCTTAGATAAAGAAACTAGGAGCCAAAGCTTACCCAAGATCACACAAGTAGAAAATAATATAGAACTATGATTCTAACTCAGCTCCTTTCATTGTAGGCTCAGGGTTCTTTCCATAATAGGAGACTTACTGCATAGTCTGCTGCGAGAAAGGCACTTTTATGAAGCTCAAATTACTAGAAAAATGGGAATTATTAATACTAGGGTAAACTTACTCCTAAATAATAAGTGATAACTGGATCTCTCATTTCTACATGTCTATATAAATGTGGCAACTGCATAAGTATCCTATGACCAATGAGTGAGAATTAATTGGCCCTAGAACATTCTCAGTAGAATATTGCAATTGAAATGAAGAGACTTGGGTTTATGTTCAGTTACTGATAATGATTTATAACAACAACAAACACGTATTAACTGTCTGCTGCATAAAGAGCAAAAGACTAGACACCGAGAATGATGCAGACTCTTATTTGTATTATTTGTATTTGTATTCCCTCCTCTTAGGAAACTGATAGTCTAATATTAGGATAAGATACTAACACTCAGCCATGGACATTAGTAAAAAATGAATAAAACAAATAACCAATTATTTTGCTGTTTTCTCCTCATTAGAACATAAACTCTCTAAAGGCAAAAAGCGTTATTTATCTTTCTTTGTATTCTCAGCACTTAGTGTATCTAGCACTTTTCAGTGTTGTTCAGCTTTCCATCTTGAACCCATCTGGGGTTTTCTTGGCAAAGTGGTTTACCATTTCTTTCTCCAGCTCATTTTATAGATGAGGAACCTGAGGCAAATAGAGTTAAGTGACTCACCCAAGATCACACAGTTAGAAAGTGTCTGAGGCTAGATTTGAATTCAAAAAGATGAATCTTCCTATGTCCCATAGCTGGCCCTCTTGTAGAAGACACTTAATAAATGCAGGTTGATTTACATAAGATATATTCAGAGTCTTGAGAGCTGTCAATTGTTGCTACAATACAGAGTATATGTTGAGGAATATAATTGTAAGATCATAGATTTAGAGCTAAAAAGTGATGGCGTAGGGTAGGCAAAGCAGGATCTGAATTAAGTGAATTATTCATTTTTCTATTTTTATTCATCTAATGAAATCTCTATCAGATTATATCATCATTAAAACATTAATATCCTTATAATGTTGAACAATTTGAAAGGCCTGGAAAGATTAACATGAACTGATGCTGAGAGAAACAAGCAGAACCAGGAACACAATATATATAGTAATCGCAAGATTGTGCAATGATTAACTATGAAAGACTTGGTTCTTCTTGGTAGATCAGAGATCTAAGGCAATCACAATAAACTTGGAATAGAAAATACCATCTGCATTCAGAGAAAGAACTATGGAGATTAAATATAAATCAACACATGCTATGTTCATTTTTTTCTTTTTTTTCCTTCTGTAGTTTTTTTTTCCTTTTGTTCTGATTTTTCTCTCTCAACATGATTCATAAAGAAATGTGTGCTTAAAAAGTTAATACACATGTATGACCAGAAAAAAATAACAATTAAATAAATAAATAAAAACATTAATATCTTTACTTAAAATTCATTTCAGCAAATATTTTGATACCTACCCCATTCAAAGCACCACTTTAGGCTCTTAATATACAAAGATGATGAAAAATTGGATTTGCCCTCAGGGAATTTGCTTTCTATTGAGTGAACATACATGTAAAATGGAGACAGTCAAAGGAGACAGTTGGATCTTCCCAGTGGCCCTGGAAACAGATAATGACAACATTTTATCGATCAAGACTCTGAAGCAAATAGGGTTAAAGGGCTAAAGGTCATGGGGCTTGTGAGTGGCCGAGCCAGCACTGGAAGCCAGATCTTCTCAGCCAGTGTTCTTTACGTGATATCATGTTATCTCTCTCTGAGGATGCTAAAATTTAGACTTTAGAATTTAGAACCAGACAGGGCTTCAAAATTTTAGCGTCTACTTCCCCCCTTCAGTTTTACAAGCAAGACAACGGAGGCATAGAATGGGGAGGAGAAGCCCAATTTCACATAGGCTACTTATTAACAGAGCCAAGATGAGGAAGTCTTCTGAATACAAATCCACAAAGGATGCACTGCTTTCTATCCTCTTTCCCAGACTCCTGATTTTCTGGATGAGAAATGGAAGTTGTTGGTCCAGATCAAGATTAGCAAAGCACCCTATGAAAGATACTGGGGCAGAACTGGCAACAGAGAGTTAGATGGCCCAAATGTAGATTGGCCTTTTTTTTTATACCTCCAATGCTTTGCACAGAGTAAGCAATTAATATGCTTGTTGCTTCAGTTAAGAGGAAGAGCAAGTTAAATCACTATTAATTAGAGAAATGCAAATTAAGAAAACTCTGAGATATCATTTCACACCTCTCAAATTGGCTAACATGATAGGAAAAAAATAATGATAAATGTTGGAGGGGATGTGGGAAAACTGGAACACTAATGCAGTGTTGGTGAAGTTGTGAACTGATCCAACCATTCTGGAGAGCAATTTGGAATCATACTCTAATGACTATAAAACTTTGTATATCCTTTGATCCAGCAGGGTCTCTACTGTGTCTGTATACTAAAGAAATCATAAAAAAGGAAAAAGGCCCACATGTGCAAAAATTTCTGTAGCAACCCTTTTTGTGATGGCAAGGAACTGGAAACTGAGTGGATGCCCATCAGATGGAGAATGACTGAATAAGTTGTGATATATGAATGTTATGAAATATTATTGTTCTATAAAAAATGACAAGCAGGATGATTTCAGAAAAGCTTGGAAAGACTTACATGAATTGATGCTAAGTGAAGTGAGCAGACCCAAGAGAACATTGTACACAGCAACAGGAGTATGCAATAATCAACTATGACGGATTTAGCTCTTTATAACAATAAGTGATTCAAGATAATTCCAATGGATTTGTGAGGGAAAGAGCTATCTGTATCCAGAGGAGGACTATGGAGACTGGATATGGATCAAAGCATAATTATTTTCATCTTTTTTTTGTTTTTGTTCCTCTTTGCTTTTTTCCCTTTTGATCTGATTTTTCTTGTGTAGCATGACAAATATGGAAATATGTTTAGAAGAATTGCACATGTTTAGCCTATGTTGGTTTGCTTGCTGTCTTGGTGAGAAAGTGGAGAAAAAGGGAGGGAAAAAAGTTTGTAACAGGGTTTTGCAGGGGTGGATGTTGAAGACTGTTTTTGCATGCATTTTGAAAATAACAGAGCTATTATTAAGAAAAAAGATTTAAAAAAAAAAGAATTGCACATGTTTAACCTATATTGGATTATTTGCTGTCTGAGGAAGGAGACAGGAAGGAAGGACCAAGAAAAATTGGAACACAATGTACAGTGAAGGTGAATGTTGAAAACTATCTTGGTATGTATTTAGAAAAATAAAAAATTACTAAAAGGAGAAAAAAGAAGAGGAGCAAAAGGTCCAAACTCATCTTCTAAATACAATTCTCCTTCTCTTTTCATCTCTCTATCTTTCTCTTTCATTCTCTCTCTGTCTCTGTCTCTGTCTCTTTGTCTCTCTCTTTCATTTTTTTCTGTCTCTCTGTTCCAATCTCTTTGTCTCTGTTTCTCCCTCTCTCCCTTCTTCTTCTCTTTCCCATCTCTGATTCAATAGCATCAGAGTCATAATTCCAATCCAGATCTTCTGGGGCTCAAGTCCATTGCTCTACCCATCCACCATTGGTGCCTCTTTATCACAAACTTCAAGCCATCTTGATCATGAAAGCAACTGAATGGAACCTGATTTCCTCATGTTCGTCTATTGACAAATGCATGTGCAGAACTCCAGATGTTTGAAGAAACCTGAGTTCTTCACACTAGTCTCCTGTGAAGAAACATTGTAAAGTACGCTACTCATCACCACAAGGGGGCGATGATATGTTCTTTCTTTCAGCCTGTGGCCTAAAGAGCTGGGTCTACATTCTGCCTAAGGGGACCAACTGATTCCATCCATTGAGTCCTTAAGCTATCACAGTTAAAGTTAAAAGCATCTGTTCAAAGAATCATTTGTACCTAAATAATGAGATCAAGATTATTTGATGACTATTTCTACTTTACAAAGTCCCTTAGTGATAGGATAAAGTCTCCTATGTATGAGGGGTAGGGCAGCCTTAAGTTGTGTTTCTCTTTTATTATATAATAAAACATAGCAAACAGTAAATCTGTCAAGATTGGAAAAATATTGGAAAAAAATGAACTATGGCTCAAGTGAACTATTTTTCACATTTTTTCCCTTTAAAGTTATGTGCATTGCCATGTGGTGGAAACAGCAGTAACTCAGAAGTCAAGAGAAAAGTCATATTTGACTCCAAATGCTAATACTTTGCATCATATAATTAGTGTTGGACTTATCTGGCCCTGTCTGCTTATTTTACAGAGGAGAAAACCAAGTCTCAAAGACTTAGCCAGATTCATAGGTAGGAAAGCGACAGAATTGGGGTAGGAAGCTAGGTGCAATAAATCCAAATCCAGTATTTAGTTTTTCTTCACTATAAGATTAATTATGTAACCATAAGCAAATTGCTTAGCTTCTATAAGCCTCAGTTTTCCCATTTGTAAAATGGTAATAATAATGCTTGCACCACTTTCCTGGCAAGGTTTTTGTGAAGAAATTGTTCTTTAAAGCCTAAAGTCCAATAAGTGAGTTATTTGTGAATTATATGATTGGGAATGAAAAACCTCTTTGGCAGTATCATATAGAGAAGTTCCTTTTAAAGGAAGAATAGAGGCAGAGACAAATTTAGATATTAAGTCTTTCTGTTACCAAGCTAGTCTAGTCTCCTGTCTGTTCCATTATGTTGATGCAAAAATATATTTCAATTCAACCCATGTTTGGCACATTACCTACTAATGTGCAAACATTCACTGTGCTGGGAATACAAAGACAAGGAGAAAATAGCCCTTGTCCTCAAAGAGCTTGAATTTTAGCAACAAAATATGACTGGTTTATATTTGAATAGAATATACATGTAATATATCACAACTACAGAACAAGTTTTGGGAATCCTTCAAAAAAGAAAGAATTTCCTCTTGCTTTTTAGTCAAAGCAAAATGAGATAGACAAGTAATTTACAGGAAGACATACTCAACTTTTTGTACATAGTAGACCATAAAATTGTAGAACCACAAAAACTCTTGGAGAACATGTAATCTAATCTCTTCATTCAGAGAAATTGGGACCCATATTGGGGACGTGACTTGTCCAAAGTTCTGATGATAATTGGGATCGAACTAGAACCCAAAGCTTATTTTTCTACCTCTCTTTCCTTGTTCTTTCTCACTTACCATTCTACCTTTCTCATTTGAGAAAAAAATGAAAATTTGAAAATAAAAAGTACATATGTTGCCATCTGGATTGCTTTCTAGAGCTAGTATTATTTTCACATTACAGCACTAAAATAAGACTTGATTTCACTGAGTAAAGATGGGATCATTTTATCCAGCATTTGTGATTTTTCTGTTCGTTATTGTCTGGGTAACGCCAGGAGATTGGTTCAAAAAAGAAAACTCTTAGGGGATATAAATATAATAAGGACATTTGTTAGTAGTTTGTTCTCAGCCTGCTTAGAGCAAAGGAAAGAAATGCAATCTAATTTTTTCTCTCCCCCCCAAAAAGTCTGTGTATTCCATTTCATTGTGGGGAGAGGGTAAAGGGTAAACTAGCCTCCTTGTGTATTTGTTAAAGCCCCTTTTTAACCAAAAGCCATTTGTTCAATAAATGTTTTTCAAATTAGTAGATGGAGCGTCTACATTAAATCATTAGAGTTGGGGTCTCTTCATAGAGCGTCAGACAGCAGAACATTAATTAATTGCATTATTTTATTTCCAGATAAAAGTTATTTTGGTGGAGCCAGTATGGTCAGAGAAAAGGAGATAAGATCAAATGCAGCCTTTAAATGCCAGATCTCCTATTATCATGGCTCTGACTAAACAAGGGGTCAGATGACATTTCAGATTTTAATGGACTTCAGCCGATTTGTTTCAGGGCAGAGGTAAAAGGTTTAGATGCCCCAAGATCTTGGCCCAAGTAGCTCCAGCAGATTCTCGGGGAGTAGGCAGTTTTAGATAAAGGAGGTTCAGCTCTAATGGCTGCTCTCATGAAGTTTTCCACATAAAAGCTGCTTTTTTTTTTCCTCCAGGAAAGGGATTCTCGGCTCTTTAGTAAACACAAAAGTTGGACTTGATGCCCAGCCTAATTCTCTCCTTTGGCCAGAATCCAAAACATTCTTCCAAGCCAAAGGAAAGGAAAGGAGAAAAAAACCCAACCTGATTGTGTAAGGGAGTAAGACGTTCCCTAGAAAAACACAACACAGTTCTGGGAGGGAAATTAATCTCTAAAGAAGCCTCATGTAGCAATTTCATCCATCAACCATGACACGAGCACCATTATTAGAGAAGATGGAAAATTAAATTGCAGAATTATCTGTTCTGTTTTTCCTTTTCGGTTCTTTCTTTTTCTTTCTCTAATTCCAATGGTGTTTGTTGTACTACCAGTCAGGGTTGGCTGCCCGTTATTAAAAGCATCTGGCCATTAAAGGTAATCAGACCCAAGGCTTATTTGCACGAGGCAGGTTGGGTATCTGCTTAGTGGCCAGAAATCTGCAAGCAGGTGTGGGCGAAGTTCGAGTTTTTAGTCCAGGAAAGGGTACCAAGCCAAGGGGATATCTGGGATCTGGCCCAAGTTTTATGTCACTGACTGTGTGACATAGGGTAAATCTCTTCATTAGACCTTCCCTAGGGATGATGAGGCTGACTTCAAGAGCATCACAGAGTTGTGACAAGGATTAAATGAGATCAGACATATGAATGCACTTGGAAAAGTCTAGTATTGTATAAAAGCGTAGATTCAATCCCTGTTTATTCAGCACTCACTATGTACTGGACGCCATGTCCAGTTCTCCTGAACTGGGGAAGAGAGGTTGGTAGTGGGAAAACAATATGAACACTAAGAAACAAGTGCAAAGTGTATACAAAGCAAGACAAAGAGTTCTAATAATTTGCAGAGGTCAGAAAAGACCTCATGTGGTCATTAGCAACTGAGATGGGCCATTTAGTAATGGCAAAGTGAGTAGGGACCAAGACACAAATGACCCTTCTTTCTACCTCTTCATCTTGAGCAGCTGCTTTGGCCTCTCTGGGCTTCAGTTACCTCAGCTATAAAATGGGAACATTGGGACTAGATGACCTTTTAGATATTTTCCAAGTTTAGATCTAGGTATGTATTTCAAAAAGAGATAAAAAATAATAACCAACCTCTTCCAATACAGGAATCCATGTACTCCAGGAATCCTAGTCAGTCTTTCTCTTGGGCTTTAAAGGGGAGGGGGGAAGCATCTTTAAGATAGTTTATTCCAACTCTCTTGTTTTACAAAAGGGGCAAAATAAGTCCTAGAGAGATCAAAGGAGCTACTGAAAATCATGATCATCTGACTTCAGAGCCGCTAATTCTTGTCTACTATCCCATTCTCCTGAGTAGTTGGTACTTATCTGTTGGATGACTATGTGTATTTGGGTTGAGATTGACTAAAACTATTCTTTTTTTACTCAATAATAATAATAATAATAAGAGCTATTTTTATGTAGTGCCTACTATGTACCAGGCATTGTGTTAAGTGCTTTGCAAATATTAGCTCATTTCACCCTCACAATAACTCTGACAGGCAGGTATTCCTATTTTGGAGCCAGGGAAACTGAGACAGATAGAGAAGTAAATCACTTGTCGAACAATAGCCAACCATTAAGTATCTGAGGCTAAATTTGAACTCGGGTTTTTGTAATTTGAAGTCCCTCTGTGACCTCAATTTCAATCCCTATAAAAGGAGGGAAGTAGATTTTCTACCCTAACGTTCTCTAATTCTGTATATAATTTTAAGCAATATAATTGACATGTCAAGCCCTGCATTGACTGATCATCTTCTTAGATGTATTAATTGCAAATTGATTTTATATCTCAATCAGCAAGCATATGTTAAATGGCTTCTTTGTGTTAGGCACTATACTAGACAAGAAAGAAAAAGAAACTAAAGAAAGAGACAGAGAAATGGAGAGAGAAGAAGAAGGAAGGGAGGAAGGAAGGAAGGAAAGAAGGAAGGGAGAGAGGGAGGGAGGAATCCCTATTTTTGAGGATCTTATATCCTAGTGATTCAATTCTGATATTTACTAGCAGCATTTAGTATGCTTAGTTCTGGTTGCTGTATATATATGAAAACAATACATCTTTAATCTTTTTTTTAAATGGCATTTCAAGTTTTAACCAATTCAAAGTGGACTTCTCTGCCCATTAGTTCCAAATTAGTGAGATTTGAATGGGCTGGAAACCCCTGATAACTTAGATTTCTAGAGCTCTTTAAAGCTTATGTAGGGCTTTCCCCACAAGTCCTTGCCTAAAGGCGAGTGCAAACATGATGAGCCTCCTTTTACAGAGGAGTAAACAAGTTTAGAGAAGTCATTTACCCATAGTCCTATAGTAGTGAGTGTCAGAGGCAGAACTCCAACCTGGGTATCCCCTCTGTTTCTATTACACTACAATGTCTAAAGTCTTCTCTCTAACAGTAGCCAAAAGGTCTATTTCCCTCACCCTCCACAAAAGAAAAAAGAAAACTCAGATACCTTTTAAGTGCTCAATTTGAAATCCCATGACAGTCTCCTTCATGTAATCCCTGCTCAAATTGTTCAGTACTCACTGAAGGCATAATGTGAGTCATAGTTTTTCCATATGTGTAACCTCACTACCTCCAGCAATCAGCTTCTATTAAGAAAGGTCAAAAGGGAAAAGATTATGACAAACTCAGAAATGATTTGGATTTTGTGATAGATTATCTGTAAGAATTGGATAAAGGGATTGTTTGCAAAGTTTTTTCATTATTGTCTCTGTCTCTCTCCTCTCAATTTCTTTCTCCTGTCCTCTCCTCTCTGTTCTCTTTTCCTGTTTTCCCAACTCCCCTCCCCCTCTCTCCCTCCCTTTTCTTCCTCCCTCCTCTCTCTCCCTCTCTCTCTCTCTCTCTCTCTCTCTCTCTCTCTCTCTCTCTCTCTCTCTCTCTCTCTCTCTCTCTCTCTCTCTCTTTTCTTTCTCTCTCCCTTTCCCTCTCCTTCCTCCTCATCCCTATCTGTCTCTCCAAAGAGAATTTCTTTCCATTGAATCACCTTTCAAGGACTATAACAGAAATACACTTTCCTCATGTGTATGGCAAAATACAGAGAAGGGATATAATTTGATGGAGAAATTAGAGGGGGGCCAAAATAAACCAAAATACTTAAATGACTGTCCTTGATGGGGAGAAGGGGGTGAAGAATGGTGATAGCATGAGATAGGATCAACTAGAAAATTAAAAACAAGGTTTAAAAAAAAAGCCTTAAAGTCAAAAAGAATGATATCATAGATCAGAACAGAATTCTTTAATTTCTCTTGCCCATGTCACTTAATTTCCTTCTTTCTATTGAGGATGACACCATATTTTCTTTCACTGAGGTTAGAAACCTCAAAATCCTCTATTATTCATTGTCCCTAGCACCTTCCTCCCTTCTCCTGTATCTAACTAGTTGCCAAATCTTATCTACAATTACAATATCTATCATATGCATCTTCTTCTCTCCATTCACATAGTCACCATTCTAATTCAGGCCCTCATCATCTCTCACCTGTATGTTTTAATGACCTCCTATTTATTGTCCCTGTCTGTCATTTCTTCCCTTTCTGATTGATCTTTCACTTACTAGCCAAATTCATATTCCTAAAGCACAGAGTGATACTCTAGCTCTCAAGAAACCACAGTAACTCCCTACTGACTGTTTGGCATTTAGAATCTTATGCAACTGGACTCCAATCTAACTTTTCAAGTAGATTTCATAACTTCCCATTCTCCATTCCAACCAACTTGGTCTACTTCCTGACCTTCAGTTTCCTCGTCTGCAGAATGTTCAGATTGGATGTTCAGAAACAATTCCTGTTCCCTCTTAAGTCCAATGATTAAAAACAACAACAACAACTTTATAATGGCTATTTTTATACAGTTAATCACTTTTCATATAGTGCTTTAAAGTTTCCAGGACACTTTACAAATATTATTTCATTTGATCCTTATAACAGCTCTGAAAAATAGGTGCTATTTTTATCCCTACTTCACAGATGAAGACATTGGGGCTGACAGGTTAAATGATTTGTCCAATGGGAAAGAATTGTCTTTGGAGAGACAGAAACAGGGACAGAGAAAAAGACAGAAATTGAAAGAGAAAGAGAGAGAGAGACAAAGAGAGACAGAGACAGAGACAGAAAAAGAGAGAGAAACAGAGAGAGAGACAGAGAAAGACAGAGACAGAGACAGACAAACAGAGACAAAGACAGAGAAGACAGACAAAGACAGATTCAGAGAGGGAGGAAAGGAGGAAAGGAGGGAGGGAGAAGTAGACAGAGAGATAGAGAGACAAAGACAGAGACAGAGAGAGACCAAGAGACAGAGACAGAGAGAAACCAAGAGACAGAGACAGAGACAAACTGAAACAGACAAAATAGAGAAAGAGAGACACAGAGAGTCAAACAGCCAGGAAGTTTCTGCAGTTAGATTTGTACTCAGGTTTCCTAACTCTCGGCCAGAAGTCTTCACCTGGGATAGAAGTGTTGAGCCACCAATGCAAAATACTGACCAAAATTGATATATCCTAACCCCAAATCCATTGCATATTCTACTATGTGACTGCCAGTATTGTAACCTAGTTATATTATACATATGTACCAATGTTATTGTTTTTGTTTTAAATCATGTTAAGACAAAATGAGAATACCCACGAAGGTATTTCATTGACCTTTTTTTCTAAAAGGCTATTAATGGGCAAATAAAATTAAGAAAATGGATTGGGCTAATCATCAGTTGAAGAAGGACTAAACATATCATGGTTCATAAGTGTAATGGAAAATTATTATAAGAAACAATGAATATGATGAATAAATAGAAGCAAGACACGATTCATAACAACTGATGCAAAGTGAAATAAGTGGAGCCAGGAAAACACTGATAATTTAAAAAAAAATTTTTAAAAACTATAAAATGGATAGAACAAAAATAGAAAGAAACTCAACACTGAAATTATAATGATCAATGATTTATTGCCTAAATGTCGAGAATACACTTCCCTCTCTTCTTTGCAGATGAGAATAGTTATGAGTTTGGGAAATTTTACATACTGTTGAACTTGACTTATATGTTGATTAGTTTTCTGGAACATTTTTTTCCTCTTTTTATTATAAGGAGTGATTTCCTGGGAGGAGTAGGAAAGTATATAGTGGGAAATATAGCTGATGTCAAAAACAAAGGATAGTGATAAAATTGAATTTCATAAAGTGAATTGGATCAAATAATGAAGAAAATGAAAGTTCTAAGGAAAAAGGGAAATGTATCAAAAGACCAGTAAACTTAATTAAAAGGCCTAATTGTCCTGGCTCTGCACCCTCACCAGATTAAAGAACAAAAGCAAATTATCTCCCTATTCTGTGCTCTTTTCTTCCTCTTCAAAATAGAATTGGAACTAGGCAATCCCTATGGTCCGATGTAATTCTACTATTCTGATTTGCAATTACTCAATTTGGAGAAAGAGAGCCCTTGTATTTCTTTCCCTTGAACAATATGTTAAAAAAAATAAATATTCGGTATAAATGTCAGAATTGATGATGATGGTCAGGTAAGTGGGAGGTAGGAGTTCTTGCTTCTATATGTAATGTGGTACAGTAAAATGATGTCTGATATGGAATTAGAGCACCTAGGTTCAAATGCTATCTCAGATGATTTTAACATATATGAACCTCAGTTTCCTTTTCTGAAAAATAAAAGTATTGGACCATGTATTCTCTAAAGTTCCTTCCAGTACTAGACCAATTTTTCTGTAATAGAATTGCATATTTATTTCAAAAAGGGATACAACACGGTAGAATGAAAAATGACACAGTGATTCTGTAGATTTGGTATTCAGTGATAGTTCTAATCATTAATGATGGTGTGGCTTTTGCAAATCAATTTACCTTTGAAAATCCCAATTCTCTTATCTATAAAATGAGGCTACTACTACTCCTACCACCTACTTGCCAAGGTTGTTGTAAGCAAAAAGAAAAAGAAAAAAAGTCAAGATAAACACCGGACTTTTTATTCTACTCCTTTGCAATGAAGCTATACACATTTTCCATGAAAATAGTCTTTATATATGGGTGTAGCTTATGGTAGAATATCGAGAAGCCATCTGCCCAGAGGCTTCAATGTCTGTTGGTCACATTTATCTTCCCATACCAAAAGGGAAGATTATCTTTTGGGAATTTGATTGTTAAGAGTTCAAATAAGACATAAAAGATTCTAGCTTGGATGGTCCCCTCTCTCCCCCAGGGCCAAATGAGTTTAAAATATTAGCATGTGTGTGTGTGTGTGTGTGTGTGTGTGTGAGAGAGAGAGAGAGAGAGAGAGAGAGAGACTGAGAGACAGAAAGACAGAGAGAAACAGACAGAGAGAAACAGAGACAGAGAGAGACAAAGAGTTGACCTCTTTGAGCCCAAAGCCATTATCAAGGAATGACAAGGAAGCTAAAAACCAGGGTGGAGAAGAGAACATCAGGAGACTTGTGTATCTCATTAGTCAGCCCTGGAAAGATTTATATTCCAGACTTTCAGAAGCGCTGTATTCCAACCCTGGTCTCTTCGCTTATAATTTTATGTGTTGCAGACTTCTCCCTGTCAACATGAACACCACCACAATAGAAACCTATTAATGTCTTTTTGTTTTGCACTAGAAAGGCTGTTTATGGACTTTTGCATTGTTTGACATTTCCTCAATTGTCCACAGAGGTTATGGAAGAAAAAAAAAAGATTCTCATTCATAAGTGATTAGCAGGAGCCTGTCAACATTCATACCCAACTTTGCTGTTTACTGGTTATACAATCCCTCTTTCTTCAGCATAAACAGAGCTGATCACTTTATATCCTCTGTATATTGTTCCTTAATATGAATGAATTGAAGCAGACTAACCAGGAGTCATTTAAATTAGGGCAGAACATAAACTTAGCATGAGCTCTGAAGAGCTGATCTTTGCAAACTGTGAAAAGATTCATGGCTGTGGAATAAGTCCCCAACCCCTGAATCAAATCCTCTAGCATCCCAAGTCTTCCTTGGAGTCTCAACTCTAGCATTCCCTGATTCTCTTTGGAGCCTCACCTTAAATGTCCCTTCCTATAAGAATTCCCCCACTGAATAGTTCTTTTCCCCTTTACACTCCCCACCCCAGGGAAGTCATTATATATTTATTTTTTCTATTATTTAGATTTAATCATCTGTGTACATGTAGTTTTTGTCCCCTGAATAAATGTAAGCTCAGTCCCTTGTTTCATCTTTGTCTAGATATTCTCAGTCCCTAGAATATACTAGGTAATTCATTAAGGGGTACTTCATTAAGTGCTTATCAAGTTGAATAGAATGTTATTGAAAAAGATGTTATTGGATTTGGGGGTTGTTGGGTTTTTTTCTTAACCTAGGAAATAAGGTTATTGCCATTGGATACAGATCTGATTTGACTTATGAATGTTTGCTGTTAAGATTCCCTCAAAATTCAACTTGAGATGGACCAATGTTAAATACCCTTTAGCATCATCATCCAAAACAAATAAAGAAGAGATGATTCGGGCCGCCGCCACCGCACTGTGAGAACGAGGGTGGATACTGCTTTCGCTGAAATGAGGGAAGGCTCTCAAAAGAAACAGAGATGTTTTACCTTTCTGCCAAAAATTCTGTGGGCAACAGTTGTTTTCTATTTTTCCTTTTTTATTAAATCACTCTTATAAACTACTCAAAAGTTTAAGTTTATTCAGTGACAATTAGTTTATGGTATTTCTGAAGTGGATTTAGATTCGGGTGATAAAATTACAGGCCAAAATTACAACCCTGATGGAAAATACTGGTTCATGTTTGGCTTTGAAGACCACAGCTGAAAGATTACTGACTATTGCCAATAGGCAGGAGGAAGTAAAGATCATAGGCTATGCATGTAGACACAGAGCAAGGTTCCAGCCTATGCCACAGAGATGCTTCCTAGCAGAGCCTGGGAAGTTTTCACTTCCTTCCCTTAATGATGTGGGAAGAAAAGTGGATTTGGCTTGGTCTTTGACAGGTGGAAAGAGGAACTGATTGAAATGAAAGATTCTTCTGATCTCAATTTGAAACTTTCTGATTTTTTTTTAACTCAGAACACACATTTTCCTGAATTCCATCTCTGTGGATTATATCTCAGATACTTAAAGTTTCACTGAGACCTTCCTGAGCCATTTCCTGATAACTGTAGTTAAATCTTTTGAACAGTCTGTAGCAAGAGGTACATGCAGCCTCACTTGGAATGGCAACCTGATGTCAGAACCTATTTTGAAACTTCTCAGGAAGCATGGTAAATGGCCAACTCCCCCATCTTTGCTTCTTTTTTGCCCTGACTGCGTCTAACCCAAAGATCTACACCTAAAATGCTTCCCAAATCCTACCATCCATCATAATAAGCCCTGCAGGCATGCTCTCATAGTTATAACAAGCTTAGTGCTGGATGTTCCCTTCTGGATAGAACCCTTGATGACAAATTGAGGTTATTAAGTCAGTTTTAAAGGAAAACCAGCCAGTCAACAAGAATTTAAGTTTTTATCATGTGCAAAGCACTGAACATACAAAGAAGAACAAAACAAGGTCTTTGTTTTCACAAAGCTCCCATTTTGAGGAGAGAGGTAGTGTACAAAAACTACATATATAAAAAATACAGATTGTTAGGGGCTAGCAATCTCACATATACACACATATAAGTAGAATTGCCTTACATATATAGTGCTCTGCATGTATACAAATACAGATTGCAAGTGAAATGCAATCTCATATACACATACACACATGTATATGTGTAAATATGTACATACATATACACACATATAAAATTGTCCTCAAAGAGCTCACTTTCTAAGGAAAAAGGTATTACACAAAAACTACATATATAACAATACAGATTATTAGGGGAAGGCAATCTCAGATATACACACGTATAAATAAAATTACCATATATATACATATATATCTATGTGTATATATATGTATATATATGGTGCCCTGCATGTATAAAAAAGTACAGACTGTAAGTGGAAGGCAATTTCAGATATACACACATATACATAGATTTTTATATACATATATAATATTGCATGTGTGTATACATACATGTATACATACATACACATACATTTATATATAAATAATTAAATTGTTCTCAAAGAGTCCACATTCTGAAGAGGGAGGTAGCATGCAAAAATTATGTGTATTAAAATAGACTGCTAGGAGAAGGCAATCTTAGAAATACCACATATGAATAAAATTGCTTTATATATATATGTGTGTGTGTAAATATATATATATATAGTTTCTTTCATGTATAAAAAATACAAACTATAGATGGAAGACAATCTCAGATATAGATGGATAGATATGTGTATATATATTATATATATATGAATATGTATGCCTATTTGCATACATAATTGCCTTACAAATAAATTGCCTTGCATATATAAAAAGTACAGAACATGAATGGAAAGTAATATCAGGTTGAGATTTTATATGTGAGTGTGTATATGTGTCTATGTGTGTGTATTGCCTTATGTATATAAAAGATATCGTTATTGCAATAGGGCCTAAAATAAATCTGCAAAAGTAGTGTTTGAACTAAGTCTTCAAAACCAGACAGCTAGAAAGAGAAGCAGATATGGGAAACAGAGTAACATGTGTAAAGTGCAGCCTGCAGTCCAGTTGTCTAGCTACTGGATCATGGACTTAATGGAGGGGAGTAAGGTATAAAACTGGAAAAGTAGGAAAGATTCAGGGTAGTAAAGGGTATAAATGACAAATGGAAGACTTTGTGCTTCATTCTGGAGTCATAGGGAGCTATTGGAATTTACTAAATGATACAGTTAAAAATATTAGTAACATTTAAATATTAATTGATATAGTTAAGATTAATATTAATTCTTATAAGAAAGAACTTTGGTCATCCATAGAACCATGCCTTGTTTAATAATTTAGCCAAATCTTTGCTAAGTGCATTCTAGGTAGAAGACATCATACTGAAAACTTGCATGGTTTTATGACTACATTTATTCTTTCACTTTCTTCCAATGATACTAATTATGACTCACCTGTTCATTTTTGCAAGTTTTTTCCAAATCATTCCAAAAGTTTATCACAGGGAATCTATCCAATATATTGGAGGCCTTCCTTGTCTTCTCTCATCACAAGACTATTAGGGGAGAATTCAGACTTTGCACTTAGTATTCTTCAATTTTGCCATGAGATTAACCCATTTTCTTTTTCAATCATATATTTCCCTGATAATATCCTTTAATATCCTTTATTCAAATTCCTCCTTCAAAGTCCCTTATTTTATAATGTGTTTCAACCTGGTCATATGCACCATGTGCCTCCCTGCACCCCTATGTGGAATGTTCATTTTTAATTTCTCAAAAGCTATAGTTTGCATGACTGATAACCACACAAGAAACTATTATTTAATAACTAAAATTCAATTGACTTAATAACCATGATTTTTATTAAAATTAACATAATTATTTAATAACATTTTTATCTTAAAGATTGTTCTTTTTTCTAGTAATAGTTTAGATTTTCAGTTTTCTGAAGGCAATCCAACTCACCTTCTCCTGTCTAATGACAGATCCAATTAGCTACTTATTTATATCATCTATCCCAAATACAAACACTGGGAAAAAAGTTCTCTAAGTTGTCCAAATAACTACATGTGATAAAATTATCAATGGGTATTATTCATTCCCTCATTTTTTCCTATATGAATTATAAGGCCAAACTCTTTTAAAACATTTTTATGCACAAACATTTTTATTAAAGCTTTTTATTTTCAAAATATATGCCTGGATAATTTTCAACATTCACCCTTGCAAAACCTTGTGTTCCAAATTTTTCCCTCCCTTCCCCTTCTTCCCCTAGATGGCAAGTAATCCAATATATGTTAACCATGTGCAATTTCTCTATATTTCCATAAATATCATGTGCACAAGAAAAATCAGATCAAAAAGGGAAATAAAATGAGAAAGAAAACAAAAAACAAGCAAATAACAAAAAAAGTGAAAATACTATGTTGTGATCCAAATTCAGTCCCCATAATCCTATCTCTGGGTGCAGATGACTCTCTCCAGCACAAGACTATTGGAACTGACCTGAATCACCTTGCTGTTGAAAAGAGCCGTGTCCAGATAGCATTTTCTAACCAAAGTCTATTGGGATTACCTTGGATATTGCAATATTTCTTGTAAAAATTTACTTGGCCCTTATTAACATCCTCATCCAGCATTCCTTAGATGGATAATCCTCATAAAAATTAAATTCAGAGGAAAAATAGTCATATAGGTACAGAGAGGTGATGCTCCCACAGTAGCCATTTGAGGGGGGGAGCATTTATAAGATCTGATTTTTCCCTATTTGATTATCTTCTTTTCCTTCAGATACACCATAAGTAAATCCTGCAATGATCCCACAATTGCATCTCTTCCTATGTGTATCTCCTCTTATTATCTACCTTAGATAACTGTTGCAAAGATCAAATAACTGTGATAACAAAGTACTTTGTGAACTTTTAAAGTACTATACATATGCTAGCTGTTGTTATTATGTTATTTATTATTATTCTTTATGTACAGTTGGTCTTATTCAGCTACTCTTCCTATGCTCCTCTATTATTCCTTCATCTGGCAATGTTTAAAAATATGATAAAATACCCTCACTCTTGAATCACTTATCCAGCTCCTGTTTTGACTCCAGGAAGAACCAAAGATAACTTCTGGAAGCTCTTAACCTACACTTCCTCTTCAGAAGGAGTAGGAATGAATATATTAGGTTAGGGTTGGATAACAATGGCTCAGCTATGTAAAACTACTATTCTGTTTCAAAGAAGAGTTATATTCTGATAACAGGGCTGAAGATAGCTATGGCAGTGTTAACTATGGACCTAATCCATATTCTTAAGTGCTTTAAGACAACTCACACTGATACAGTAACTACAACAGGGCTAGGGCTCCAATTCATCTTCAAATGATGGAATGTAAAAAGCATTGAACTGGGAATAAATACGTTGGGCTGTCATTCTGGATCTATCAACATTGTAGAACATTGGAACAATATTGTAGAATATTTCTTTTTCTAGTTTCCCTTTATGTCAACAAAGAGGGAGTAGATCTTGAATATGACATTCTGCTCTAAAATTCTGTGATGTAAGGGTCCTCCTAATTCTGACATTCTGTTTTGAGGTCCTTCTACTTCTCATATTCTAGATCCCTCCCAACTTTGACACTTTGTATTCCAGGAGCCCTCCTAGCTCTGACATTCTATGTTCTAAGATTCTAGCTCTGACATTATGTGTTCTAAGATCCCTTTCAGGTCTGACATTCTCTGTTCTAATGTCCCTTCCAGCTTTGATATTTTCCTAGCTTGGTCTTTCTATTCTAAGATCCCTTTTAAATCTAATATTCTTTTAGTCAGTGATTCCATGACTGAAAAAGCCTTATAATGAAGTTGTTAGGCAGGGATCAAAAGAAATAAAGTTTACTAATTTTTCTGCCTCATATTAGTCAGAGTCAAATTAACAGGAACTGTGGTATACTAGCTCGTTCCTAATAAGTTTTTTTTTAAACATATTTCCCAAACATGGCATTCTATCACCATCCCCATTGCATCCCAATCCTGGTGTTCCATACCATCCCATACATGGTGTTCTATGTGGACCTTTTTTTCTCTTGGGATTTCTAACTTCTTCAAGTTTAAGTTCATGTGCCAGTGAGCATTCAGCAAGTTATTGAGATTAGATTTGAAATCAATTCTTATTGATTCCAGGTGCAGCATTCTATCCACTATGCCACCCAGATGTAGCTGAATGGTATCATGGATAGAGTACTGAACCTGGAATCAGGACGACTTGAATTCAAATATGATCTCAGACACATTTTAGCTGCGTGAACTTGAGCAAGTCACTAAATCTCTGTGTGCCTCAATTTTCTCAACTGTAAAATGGGGACAATAATAGTACCTTCTTCCCAGGGTTGTTGAGAGAATCAAATGAGGTGTTTATAAAGGGCTTAGTTTCTTGCACATAATAGGTGCTATATAAATGCACATCTCTCCTTCTCATTCCCTTATTGTGCTATAGGCAATTAACAAAAATACTTGTCAATCAATTGATTGACCAAATTCATGGCTTATTACAACATACCTCTAATTGCAGGAGGTAGAGCTGGGGTAAAGAATGCCTTGCCCAAGATCTCATAGTTTATTTATTGGATGGGGTGCATCTGAGATTTTGGCTCTGGGCTTTTTACTCCCCTCCTCATCCCCTGAATCCAGTGCTCTTTATATTCTACCACAGGCAAAATCATTTCTTTCCTGTTCACTTCTAAAGAAAGGTGTAAGAACTGATATAATAACAGCCAATGTGTCTATAGTATAGGGCAGCTAGATGGCGCCATAGTGCAAGTACTGGACCTGGAATCAAGAAGATTGTGAGTTCAAATCCAGCCTCAGACACTTTATTTGCTGCATGATCCCAGGCAAGTCACTTAACCATGTTTGCCTCAGTTTCCACATCTGTAAAATGAGCTGGAGAAGGGAATGGCTAACCACTGCAAGATCTTTGTTAAGAAAACCCCAAATGGGGGCACCAAAAGACAGACATGCCTGAACAACGTCTATAGCACTTTAGGATTTGCAAAATATTTTATATATGCTGTCATCTTTAATCCTAACAACAACTCTAGGAAGTACATATTTTAACATCTGCATTTCACAGATGAGGAAACTAAGCGCCTAAAATAATTTAAGTATCTTGCTCTGGTTTGCACAGTGTCTGAGACAGAATTTGAACTCAGATTTTCTGGTTTACAAGGCCAATCATCTATCCACTCCACCTAGTATAATGCACTGAGTTTGGCTGTTAAAGTTTCAATAAAGTTGGCTGTATGTTTGTGACTTGTTGGGTGATTAGTGGCAATTAGGCAACCTAGTGGGTAAATTTATGGATTTGGATTTAGGAAGTTCCAAGTTTAAATCTTGCCTAGCAGTGTAACTCCAGGAAATTCACCTAACTTCTCAGTTTTAGTTCCCTAATCTGTAAAATGGGAACAAAATAGTAACTATCTCCCAAGGTCATGATAAGGATCAAATGAAATAATATATGTAAGATGCATTGAAGCGCCACATAAATGCTAGCTTATTGCTGTATAATTAAATGATGCTGAGCAGCTTGGCAAAAATGACCATCTAATCCAGGATGGAAGTGGGTAAATTGAATTCCATATCTCACATGCTCCAGAGTGACTGGGATTGAGAGGGAATTTTGTTTGTAGCCCAGAGAATTTGGAATCCATGTCTCTGTTTGGGGATCTGGGGATGGAAAGGTCAGTGTCTCCCCAAATTTCTTTTGGTTTGACCAACTTAAAGGCTTCCTGATATCTGGACTTCTTCACATCTGTGTGTAAAGGCTATGACTCTTCCAGTCACTCCCAGATCATTTTACCCAGCCCCTGAATACTGCTTTCACCAAAGAAACCAGTTCCATCCCTCTGGCTAAAGAATAACAAAGCATGCTTCTCAATGTCTAATCGAGAAATATGGAAGAGATTCCTGTTTGATGGTCCACAGGTATGTTTGTTTGGACTGAAACATAGAAATCAGTGCCTGGTTTCCCTCAGATTATCACAATAAAATGGGGTTTATGCTGATTGCTCATTTACAATCTGTTTATGAGTAAGACTGAAATGAAGCATCAGTAAAGGGCTTGATGCAAGAGCACTAAAGTTTCAGTAAATGCTAAACGAAAACTCTAAATAAATGGGAAATGCATCTTCATGGGACAGTGAGCAGCTAAGTCAAGGCAACTCTCTCATTCCAGCTCTACCACACGCCAAAGTAGCCCCCTTGGAGCCAAACAGAGTGGGAGCCCCTGCTTTCTGATCTCTGCTCCTGCCCCCAGGCTTGCTACTTTCCCCTAGATAATTCTCCATAGAAAACAAAGAGGATTTCTTTCATCAAGAAAAAAAAATTGTAAGCCTTGCTATACAACAAAATCTTTTAAAGACCATTTTTTGGTGGTTGCGGAGATCTAGAAGAAGAAAGTGGCTGTCAATTGGGGGAATGACCAAAGAAGTCATAGTCCATTAATGTAACAGAATATTCCTATGTTATAAGAATAAGTATGATGGGTAGAGAATCATGAGAAGAGTTATATTAGTGGATGAAGGTAAGCAGAGACTGTAAAACAATATTCTCAGTGACTACAAGAATGTATATGGTTCTGAGTCCATCCCTAATGCTGGAAGCATGATTATAAGTAAGACATTCTGTTCTCTGAGATTTGATTTCCTCCCTTCTAAAAAGGAGAGATTTGCCTGTTTTGTTGTTTCAGTCATGTCCAATTTTTGTAACCCCATTTCTTGGCAAAGATTCTAGAATGGTTGGCCATTTCCTTCTCCAGTTCATTTGACAGATGAGGAAACTGAGGCAAACCAAACTAAGTGACTTATTCAGGGTTACCCAGCTAGTAAGTGTGTGAATCACATTTGAAGATGTCTTCCTGACTCTAAGCCCCATCTTCTATCCACTGCACCATCTCCCTTCCTGGTGTTAATGTTTCTTTTTACCTCCTTCTGAAATCTTTTCAATTTCTGAATTTCAGATTTGCCCATCCAAAACCTCCATGTAGGATTTTGCAAACCTCCTGCCATGCTATCCTTTTGTCAGACTGGGTAACTTTCCTGGACTCCATCCCAAACTTTTCAGTATTGTTTTGAAAAGCAAACTTTCTTAAGAATAGAGTATTTTTCAAGTTTATGGTTTGTGTGCAGAAAATAGAAATAATGACAACTCATATTCATATTTTCCAGTTGCAAAGTTCTTTTACATATAGCATCTCATCTCATTCTCCTATTTAGCCCAGCAGGCAAAATCAATCTCACCAACAGCTTGAGTAATTTACTGAACAAGGGATAACAGGAACATGGCATCTGCTAAATTATTGCAAATGATGTTTTTTCCAAAGTCAAAAGAAAAATTCAAACTCTCTCTGGAAAGAAAAATATTCTCTTTGAACCATAGAATTTGGTAGATGGGAGAAACCTTAGAGAACATTTCTAATTCAACCACCATATTTCACAAAAGAAGAAAACAAGACCCAAAGCAAGAAAGCCCTTCTATCCCATAGCTTCCAGAGTAATTTTCTTGAAACACTGATCTGATCATGTAACTGTCCTACTCAAACAGATCTAATAGCTCCCCATTGCTTCTGTTTGGGGTCAATTTGCCTTTTCAGTCTCGCTGGACATTGCTTCCTATTCTATGCTCTATGATTCAACTAAACTGATCTTTCTATTCCTTGTTCATGATGCTCATCTCTCATCTCAATGCCTTTGCACTGGTCATTTCTCCATGCCTAGAAATTTTGACTTAGCCTTCTTTTTTTGTCTTAATGGCACAATAGTAAATAGTAATTGCCTCATTTCTTACCTAACCTTAATCACTGAGTGGGCATTTCCTCAGTCAAATTGAAACCCAGGAAAGAACTTAACTTTAAAAGGCCATAGTCTTCCACTATATCTGGGACTATCTCCAGTCTTCCTAATCTATATCTTGCTACTGGATCCAGATGATCATGGAGGAGAAAGTGAGTCTGGTGGCTTTGCTTAGCCCTTCTTACTTAAATATTTACTCGCATGGCATGGCAGCATCTTCCTGATGTCATGGTCCTCTTCAAAAAGGAAGAACAAATGACATCACAACAGTAAGCCTTTAATAATTGCTCGTTTGATTGATTGATAATAGTAAAGCTAAGTCTTCTGACTCCCACTTTTCCCCCTACCATCACTAAGTTACAAGATTTTTTTTTAATTGGAGATATATTTTATACTCTAAGAAAAGTGGATCTCAGATCAAAATCATCAATTTACTATCAGATCTAAGAAAATGGACACTTCTTTGGACAGTGAGTTAGCCCAGGGCTTATGGTCTTTTATTGAGAGATGCTGATCATGATAAAATCCCCAACCAACTGCTCTCCTTCAAAAAAAATTATAAACTTCAACCCTCACCAATTGCCAAGTGCTGTTGGCAGATGTTACAGCTTGTCAGGATGCCAAGAGATCAATTCAGTTCTTTCTGGAGTGCCAGCCAGAGAGTTATCTCCCTCTCTGGGGAGATTTTATTTTGCCTTTTAATTGTGTTCAAAAATATGATCCTTCCATGACACAAAACACCGAGTCTTGGAATCATGGAACACTGGAGATGAAGTAGGGAGGATTGCCCAGGATGACAAAATACATCAATCATGCTAAAAATCTTAGGAGGGCTGGGTCAATTGGACAACAGGCAACTGTCATGTGTCATGAATTTAAAAAGCTTGATTAAATATTAATGTTTAAAAGCATTGTATCACTTTGCTTTGCTAACCACAGTCCTGTGGGTTAAGAGGTATGGAGGGTTTTTATGGTGGCATGTATCTCATTGCTTTCCATGTCCACAAAATTCCCAAGTCTATGATTCTACTTGTAGAGCTGATCCTGAGGCTTCAAGTCTCAGAGCATTAGAATGGAAGGAATCGGAATGCAGTGACCTGGGTTACAATACTGTTTGAGCTATTTATTAGCTACCTGACCTTGGGCATCTATATAGAGATGCATACATATATATGTGTGTATGGAGGTAGACATATATATATGTATATATATATATATGTTATATGTATATATATACACATATGTATATATGTATATATATATACACACACACACACATACAGAGACAAACAGAAGTGAAATGGTCAACATTTCCCCTGTTAGTTACCTGAATTTACTTTGTGTACATAAATACATATATACTGTATATATACATGCATTCACACATGTATACATATGTGTGCATTTGCTACTGTTATGGTTGTGTCAGAGTCTTTGTGACTCTGACACATGAATTTTTTCCCTTGGGTTATTCATGGCAAAGACACTAGAGTGATTAGGAATTTTCTTCTTTAGCTCATTTTACACATGAGGAATTTAGGCAAATAAGGGTTAAGGTCCTACAGATAATATGTGTCCTGTGCTCTATTCACTGCACCATAAACACAAAATACATATAACATAAAATTCAAGGTAACTAGCATGGGAGGTATTGGTAACAATCTCTGTTTATTTCAGTTTTCTCAAATGCAAAAATGAATTTTTGGTAGGATCAAATGAGATCATATTTGTAAAGCACTTAGTACAGTTCCCAGAATCAGATCCTTAATAAATGCTTCCTTCCTTCCTTCCTTCCTTTCTTCCTTCCTTCTTTCCTTCCTTCCTTCCTTCCTTCCTTCCTTCCTTCCTTCCTTCCTTC
>JAJPUD010000001.1:906589-929011 GCA_023553655.1 Myrmecobius fasciatus
AAGAAGAAGAAGAAGAAGAAGAAGAAGAAGAAGAAGAAGAAGAAGAAGAAGAAGAAGAAGAAGAGGACAAGAAGGAGGATGAGGAGATGATGATGATAAGAAATACTTACATGTACTTTAGGATTTGGCAAAACACTTTACAGATAATATCTCCTTTGAATATCACAGCAATACTGAGAAGAAGGCACTGTTATTCCCATCTTACAGTTGAGGAAACTGAGGAAATGGAGCTTAAGTGCCTTGATCACATAACTGATAAGTATGGGAGGCTGGATTTGAACTCATATTTTCCTGACTCCCCACTTAGGGTTTTATCTACTACTCCACATAGTTGCCTTTTTTTCTCAGATTAAAAAAACCAAATGTTTTTGTTAATGATGCTTAAACATACTCCCATTCAGAATTAATGGTCAGAGCCTATAAGAACTATTATGAAGTTTATCATAGGGGTCTAGTGCCATTGATCTAGTAATATCAATATTTTTTTCACTTTAACCTCTCTCCATAATGTTCTCCCTCTAATTTTTACTGAGCTGAGCTATAAACTTTCCCTTTATACCAGGAGAGAGATGCAAAGGGTGGAGATAAAAATGATATTTCTGATGAAGCAGTCAATGATACTTAACTAGTTTGTCACTGTTTAGATTGAATATTTAATAAATTAATGAAGGAATCACAGAACCCTAGAGTTGGAAATGAGCTCCAAGGTCATCTAGTGCAATTATACTTGTTTGCTGTATGTATTTCTCTGTGGATTTTCCCTAATTGGGACCACTCTCCCCACTAACATAGCTATCTTTAAGGAAAATGATGCATCCTTTATGAGGGAAACAGTTCTTTGTTACTTTTCTTATTATTCTATTTCATTATATGTCTTTGCTCTGAACTATTTATATCCCCTGGATAACTAATGAAAGTAAACACATTGATGGAGACTCATGATCTATGCATTTGAGAAAATATAGATCCACAATATTCCTTGCATATATCGTATATTTTCTGTAGAATCCTCTATATAGGTGAAGGCACCTCCAAATATTTTGTTCACCTATATTATTAAACATCTCTTCTTGTAATCATAAATAATGGAACTCAATAACTCAGTATTTGAAAAACCTGAAAACATAAAATATTTTTGAAAAAACTCCCTATTTGGTAGGAAATTCTGATGAAACTGAAAGTCAGTCTGATAAAACTTAGTCTTAGACATCCTCCATAATTTTCCACAATAAATTAAAAATGAATTAAAATAATATCCAAAAATGGTAGTACTATTTGTTTCATGGCCATGGACATAGGGTGAATTCTGGAATAAATAAGATATATAAGTAATTGTAGAGGATGACATAGACATCTTTAATTATATGAAATTCAAAAGCTTTTGAATAAACAAAATGAATGCATTTATGATAAGAAGGAAAGAAAAAAAATCTTTGAATCTTATATCTCTGTTAAGGGTTTGATGCCCAAGATATAAAAAAGACTATTGAAATATATGACCAAAAGTTCCTCCTGAGGGACAAAAAGACCTATGAAAAAATTCTTCAAGGAAAAATGCTAACCTATTAACAAGCATACTTGAAAAAACATTTAAAAAATGAAAATCAAAACAACTTTGAAGCTTAACCTTGCACCCTAAAATAGGTTGGAAGGGTATAAAAAGATGGAATTGTTGGTGGAATTATGAATCAGTATAATCATTCTAGAAAACTATCTGACATTATGAAAAGAAAGCAGCTAAAATGTCCATACCCTTTGACCTAGAGATTCCATTGCTGGATATATACTCCAAGGAGGTCACTGACAAAAAGAATGGCTCAATATAGACCAAAATATTTACAGAAACATGGTGTGTGTGTGGGGGGGAAGTGAGAGAGAGAGAAAGAGAGACAGACAGACATCCAGAGAAAGAGATAGAAGAGGAGGAGGAAGAGGAAGAGGAGGAGGAGGAGGAGGAGAAAGAAGAAGAGGAGGAGAAGGAAGAAGACAAAGAAGAGGAAGAAGAAGGAGAAGGAGAAGAAGGAGGAGAAGGAGAAGAAGAAGAAAAAGAAGAAGGAGGAGGAGGAAGAGGAGAAGGAGAAGTAGAAAGAGAAAGAGGAGGAGGAGAAGGGCCAAGCAAGAGGAGAAAGAAACAAAGTAGAGGTCCATTGATTGAATGCTAAACAATTTGTTGCTAAACAAATTGTTATACATAAATAATAATGGAATATCACTGTCCTGTACAAAATAATGGACAAATTGAATTCAAAGAAGCATGGACACATATGAACCAATGCAAAATGAAGTAAGGAATGCCAAGAGAACAATATACACAATGATTGCCACAATGTAAATAGAAAGGACAACAACCACAAAAAATCAAAACAATATTGCCAACTTCTAAAGAACAAACAACCCCAAAGGAGATATTTTTCCAGCTCTTTTTCAGAGATGAGGAGCCCTGGGTGTGGAATCTTTTATATGATGCCAGACTTTTTTGATGCATTGATTTTACTGATTTTATTTTCATTTTTCCCCTTTTTCTTTTAAAATAACCTTTTTAAAAGTAAGAGATGATTTTTTGATATAGGAGAGGAGGAAGGACAAAGAGGAATATTGATGTAAAGGCAAAAATATCTCCATATTTTAATATATTTCTTCCTCATGTTGCACTGAAATTTTCTCATTTGCAAGTTCTAGCCATTGAACTTGTTATATTCTCTGAGATCATTCTTTCCTATGTTAGTTACCATGCATTGGATAATTCCTATAATTCTCTTTAATGTTCTTTCCTGCAGATTAAATGTTCTCCATTCCTTCTCCTGTTATGCTCCTGCCTGTTGGTGTCCTGAATATGTGGTACCCAGAACTCAAGACAATATTCTAGATGTAGCTTGACCTGAGCAAAGGGCAATGGTACTGTCATCTTGTGGTTCCACACACCATCCCTTTTTAATACAGCTTAAAATTGCATGCACACCACATCTTCCAGCATTCCAAGGGTATCAATTAGTGCTTAATGAATGAGGTCTATCTTTTGCCCTCAAAGAATTTCTCCTTACTGGACTGTAAAACAAGAGATGTGTACAAAAAATATAATAGACATTTATTGTTATTAAGTAATTTCAGTTGTGTCCAATTCTTTGTGACCCCATTTGGGGTTTTCTTGACAAAGACACTAGAATGGTTTGCCATTTTCTTCTCCAGATCATTTCACAGAAAAGCAAACTGAGGCAGACAGGGTTAAATGACTTGCTCAGAGTCACATAGCTAGCAAAAATCTGAGACCACATTTGAACTCACAACAGACAAGTCTTCTCCAGAACTCGATATATTCATTGCACCACGTAGTAGTCCTGTAATAGACATTAGAAAATGGTATGTCCAAGGATCAGAAAATGCTGATATTAATACTATTACTAACAACAATGATGTCATAAATCTCAGTGGGAAGAACATATTTAAAGCAATAGCAGCAATGTCAGTATTAATGCACACTTTTACAATTTCAAAATGGACCACAACTGATTTGTAAAGTATCCATACAAAAACCTGTACAATATTAATAAAACAGAGATTATTAGTCTAAAGCATTTAGACGAAAATAAGCTCTCTCTGACTCTTCCCACGTTTTTCTTTTAAAATAACCTTTTTTTAAAAAAAACAAGAGATGATTTTCTGACATAGGAGAGGAGGAAGGACACAGAAGGAATATTGATGATGTAAAGGCAAAAAATCTCAATCTTTTTAACTTATTTCTCCCTTGTGTTGCGCTGAAATTTTCTCATTTGCAGGTTCTGACAAGAAGAGATTTCATAGATATTTACAGAACACATGAAAACTGCAGAAATTCATTGGGAAAAAACATCATTTCACTAAGCAAAAGGATAATAATGGCTACAAATCACCAGTTTTATTAAATGTGAACAAAAATGGTTTACTTCCAGATGTTGCCTATATAGTGAGTGGAATCCAAAAGTAGAATCAGAAGACCCACTGTGAGTGACAGCTTCATGAAGAGGTATAGAACAAATGGTAGAGTTGTGGGAGTTTGTTTATGGGAAAGAAGAGGTGTATGGTGGTCATTCAGAACAAAGTGTTCACTGCCAAAAATAACAGATATATCACTCTTAAGAAGCCCAGACAGTGCCCCAGAAAGATGATGCAGGCTATAAAAATTTAGCACCAACTAAATGCCTAGAAATACAAGACTTGGTAGCTAGAATGATTCATCAGATATCCAATCCCTTTCATGAAATGAAAAACAAATTCTCATACAAAAATATAGACAACGGAATATCTTTGATAATTCAGCTTATAAATTCTTCCAAAACTAGTGCTGTCACAGACTAAATGGTTTCTGATAGTTGTTTGAACATAACATTGATCCATAAAAACTCAAGAATATTTTGAATAAATGTTACCATAATTTCCAAGGTACAAGGCACATGTGTGTGCATATTGCGCGCGCGCACACACACACACACACACGCACACACACACACACACACACACTTTTCTAAATATAAAGATGTAACAGAGAAAATTGAAACCCTGGGTCATAAAAATGAAGTACATGTATCTTTCCTATTGCTTATTTTCCTATTAGAATTAGCTTAAGGATCTTTTCAATAAGGAGGTAAATTAGGTAGCAAACTGGATAGGGTTCTGAGTCTGAAGTCAGGAAGATTTGTTTTCATGAATTTAAATCCAGCTTCAAACACTTACTAGCTGTGTGACCCTGGGCAAGTGCATTAAACCTGTTTGCCTCAACTCCTTATCTGTACACAATGAGTTAGGGAAAGGAATAGCTAACTACTTTAGTATTTTTGCCAATACCCAAAATGGGTCTCGAAGAATTGGAAACAAGAAAAACAGTGTATAAACTCACAATTCAATAGAATTATTCAACTACAAAAAGCAGTTATCAAATACTTAATTTAAAGGAGTAAGAGTACATTAATGATTTGTCCCAGAATAGTTTCTATCTGAACTCCATCTAATAGGGTAAGAAAAATAATTTTTTCTATGTAATAATTGACATTTACATAGCACTTTAAGGTTTTTAAAGAATTTCATATGCATGATAACTGTAACTTTATAAATAGGTATTAAGGCTATTAGTATAACTTTCACAGATGAGGAAATTGAGGCAGGCTCACAGAAATTAAGAGACTTACCCTAGGTCACATAGTTATTAAACATAAATGTGCAAGAAATATTTTTCTATTAAAAGGCAGGAGAGGGAGCTCAGAGGAGGCTGTGGAGAAGGTAACATTTTTAGTTGAGTCTTAAGAATGTATAGGATTTTTACAGAGTGAAGCACAGCAGTGGTGGAGAGTAGTGTTCAGAAAATGTCACATCCATTTTCAAAATATTGGTCATATTTTAATACTATGGGATTACTGGAATATTATTTCCTAACCCTTTCCCATTTGTAGGGTAGCTCTGAATTTGTTGGAGCATATTGGGACATACTGTAGAAGAGAATGAATGAATAACAAAGAAATCAAAAGCATTTATTAAACACATTAATTTCCATGCCCTATGCTGGGGATACCAATACAAGATTGACCCTTTTTTTTTGCTTTTAAGAAATTCATATTCAGCAAGAGTTCTTAACCTGGGGTTCATTTATTTGTTTTTCAAATATTTTGACAACTACATTTGAGTATAATTGGTTTTCTTTGCAATACAATGTAGTTTGTTTTATGCATTTAAAAATATTATTCTAACCAAGGGATCTTTGATTTCACTGAGATGCCAAAAGGGTTGTGCGCTCTCTCTCTCTCTCTCTCTCTCTCTCTCTCTCTCTCTCTCTCTCTCTCTCTCTCTCTCTCTCTCTCTTTCTCTCTCTCTCTCTCCCTCCCTTCTTCCCTTCCTCTCTCTCTCTCCCTCTCTTTCTCTCTCTCTCTCTCCTCTCTCTCTCTTAATCTCTCTCTTTCTCTCCTCTTTCTCTCTCTTAACCTCTCTCTCTCTTTCTTTCTCTCTCTCTCCTCTTTCTCTCTCTTAATCTCTCTCTTTCTCTTTCTCTCTCTCTCATACATACACACATACACACACACACACACACACACACACACACACACATTTAGGCAGAAGCTTCTTTCTTGTCCTACCTAGTAGATCCCACCACCCATGAAATATGCATGCACTAGTCACACCTCCATTCACCTGAACCCTCTTCCTCTCCCTATCACAAAGACTTTCACTTCCTCTCTCCTGGTCAGGGATTATCAAAGGTAAGTAAAGAATTGCTTAGTCCCAATTAACCTCAGTGGCTTGAACAAAGAGTTGAATGGATCCTTGCTTTTGCCTGTATGAATCTATTCTCTGTACACATTGAGGACAGTCTCTTTATGCCATAAGAGACCGTATTTGTGAATTGGCATTGCTGAAAATTGATTATCTTACAATCAATAGGGAAATGAATCTCCTTAAATTTAGTTTGGCTGGTGCTCTTACAAGGATGTACAGTTCCTCACTGGAGCCAGTTTCCAAATGGCTTAGACCTTGCAGAAATTATATTTTACAGCCATTGTCAGGGGAAAGAAATTGAGACCCAAAGAGTTCAAAAGGCTTGTCCAATGTCACTTAGGTGGTTATTAGTTGGGCAAGAATGGAAACCTAGGTCATCTAAGTATTGCTCATTATACTGCCTGGGATTTTATGGAAGGGCTGAGTCTGGAGCTGAGTGTCAGAGTATAGAGAGTATTTTTAATAGACATAAGAGAAAAGGAAAGATCTTGTTAGTTGATTATGGTCATAACAAAAGGATAGCAGCGATAAATTGAGATCATAGTACTGAGAGTCCAAAAGTACCTTAGATATCATCGAATCATAGATTCAAATTGGAAACAGCAGTAGAGGTTATTTGGTCCAATCCTTTCATTTAAAGATGAGACCCCTGGTCTTATCATTTACCTGGTAATAAATGGCACCATCAATATTTGATTTAATTAATTAATTAATCCTCTGATCATAAGACTGGCACTTCCCACTCATCTATCACAGTAGATAGCATCTATAGAGCTATTACCATCTAGTCCTCTTACCTCATTTTCATAGGAACAAGCTAAGACTTGTGTATTTTGCCCAAATATCAGTGGTAAGATTGAAACTCGGATCTTTTGACTGCAAAATCAGTGCTCTTTCTCTTATCCCATGCTAAATTCATATCCACTGTGTATTGTAGCTCAAATATTTTGGGTCCCATGTTCTAAGGCATGGTGGGAGATATCTGGAAGGGGCACTGGGAATCTATAAAGTAAGAAACCAAGCACCTTTAGGGGCCCCAAGTAGCAATGAGATCCTCCTCTTTACACCACCCATCAGTCCTGGGCACCACACCCTGCTCTAAGTACACCAGGGAAAAGGTAGAGAAAGCAGAACATGTCAGAAGCAGCCATCCTACCCTTTTCGAAATGCTGGCTGCAGAGTGTCCATGACTAGAGAGATTTCCTGGGAGGAAACTTGATCTCTTGAAAACAGGCCAGCCAAATGCAATTATAACAAACTATCAAAAATATTGCATTTGAAATCTGTTCTAACTGCTCAAATATGTTTGCAGACTTTTCCAGGCTGGTTGAAGAACCATTTAAGCTGGGCCTCCCATACTGGGCTTGTTAACCTCTGATGACCTGAAGTCTAAATGGAGACCAAATAAACAAACAAGAAATCATTTGGCTAACAAGTCCAAGGGCCCATCTGCATTTCACTTTCCACCAGGCTGCCCTAACCCATTATGTCCCATTAAAGCCCTCTTGTTTATTTGTTTTCTGGAAGAGTCTCGATTTCTGCTCCTCACTTGGCTCTTTGGGCTTGGGATCCTAATTCTACTGTGGGGTTGTGGATATGTACCCCTGCACCTTCTAGACCTGTGCTATTCCACCAGCATTAAGGGAAGTCAATAAGAAGCAGACTCAAAAAGTCTACGTTCAAATCATAATCCAGCATAACCCTGGGCCAATCCTTCATGAGTCTCAGTTTCTCCTTCTATGAAATGGGCACTCAATATTGTTGATAAAAAATGTGGACACCACTCTTCTATAGTGTTGTTACTGTGACTGAATGAGAAAATGGATTTAAAATGCTTTGTAATCAGAAAGACTTACAGAAATGCCTGCTTAAATAGATGCCATCCCAGGGTAGTCAATGTAAAAGCAGTTTCTTTGTTTTCTCAATAATATGTTATTTTTCATGTAAAGATCATTTCCAACATTCATTTTTGTTAGAGTTTGCATTCCAATTTTTTCCCTCTTTCTCTTACCACCCCCCTCCCCAAGACAGCAAAGAATCTAATATAGGTTATACATGTGCAATCATTTTTAAATATATTTCCACATTTGTTATGTTGTGTGAGAAAAATCAGACCAAAAGGGGAAAAAATCACAAGAAAGAAAAAAGCAAACAAACAATAAAGGTGAAAACACTATGCTTCAATCCAATTTTCATAGTTCTGGATACAGATAGCATTATCCATCCCAAGTCTATTGGAATTATCTTAGATCATCACATTTTTGAGAAGAGTTAAGTCTATCATGACTGATCATCACATAATCTTGTTATTATGTACAACCTTCACTAGGTTCTGCTCACTTCACTCAGCATCAGTTCATGTAAGTCTTTCAAATGAAACTTATTTCTGGAAATATCATTTTAGAGTAGATTACTTAAAAAGCATCACTGTATATGCTCATTATTGAACCCTAGTCATCCAAACATGTTCAATGTATTTGTCTGAAAAGGTTTTATAGAACAAGTGGATCTGGAATTGAGCATTGAAGAACAGGGAGTATTTTCATGTACGGAAGAAAAAAGAAAAGACATTGTCAGTTGATGAAAACATAAGAAGCAAGTGTAAGCACATCTATAAATCTGTTCTACCTGCTATCTCTTTGAAAGTTGGGGAAATTGTGAGTAATATGACAAGAAAGAGCTATTTTCCCACTAATTTCTTGTGTATCTTTGGACAAGAAACTCTCCTATTCCTTGTGTGTAGCCTGCATAAAGATGCAGACATGGGAAAAGGAGGAATATTAGGGAAGCCAAAGTGACTGAACCAGACAGTACATGAAGCAGAGGAATATTCAAGAAGCCTGGAGAGGTAGACTAGAATTCGATTGTATGAGGCTTTAGATAGACAGAGGAAGAAAGAGACAGAGGAGAGAGAGACAGAAAGAGATACACAGAGAAATAGAAAGAGAAACAGAGACAGAGACTGAGACAAAGACTGAGGCAGAGGTGGGAAAGAAAGACAGAGACAGAGACAGAGAGAGACACAGAGAGAGAGAGAGAGAGAGAAAGGGAGAGACAGAGGCAGAAAGACATTTAATCCTAGAGGCAAGAGGGAGCTATTAAGGTTTCTTAAGGTGGGGAATGACCTGGGAGAATATGTACTTTAAAGATACAGTCTGACAATACTATTTGATCCAGTGATACTAGCCTCTTTACTGACATTCTCATAAGACCAACCTAATTCTAGGCAAGTTCAATGTGTGTCCCCTTGCCTGGAGCTTTCTCTCTTTTCTACTCTGTCTCCGGGCTTCCCTGGCTTCCTTCAGGAACCAGCTAAAATCCTTTCTCATGCTAGGAAGTCTTTCTCAGTCCTTTTTACCATCTTCCCTGTGAGATTATCCCCAATTCATTCTGTGAATAACTTTGTATAATTTGTTTATACAGTGCCTGGAGTTTATTAAATGCCTACTGTGTTCCAGGGATTGTGATGGGTGATGGGAATACAAAGAAAGATATATATGTCCAAGTGTGTGTGTATGTATATGGATGTATGTACATATAGTTATATATACATATGGATGTACTATATGTGTGTGCACCATGTGTGTATCCATGTACGTATACATTGTGTATATGGTGTGCTTATGAGAATATATGCATGTTGGGGGAGAGAGTATATATGTTTCATGTGTGTATGTGTTGTCTGTGTTTCATGTGTGTATGTCCAGTGTATGGAGAGAGAGTGTGTGTGTCTGTGTGCCTGTGTATGTCTGTGTGTGTAAAGTACCGAAAGCAAACTGTCTACTGTCTGAGGACCAAGCTAACATTGAATCCTTAGCCTTACTAGTAAAAGATGAATCCCATGGCCATGGTAAACTCATGGAGCAAAGAAAACTAGCAAGTTATTCTTGGTCTTGTTTAGTTCCATTAAAAATCTGCAGTGATAGCAATGATGCATGAGAAAGGAAGCAGAGGATACAAACATGAACTTCTCTGCTGTAATCTAGTTTTGAGATCTTTGTTCAAAGACCGATGAATTTGTACACTATTGGAAATTACCCACATATCATTGAAAACTGGGGGGGGCACCCTCATCCTGAAGGACTTCGAGCAGAGATTGTATAATTACCCGTCCAATATGTTACCAGAAAATTCTGTGGGCATATGTTTGAACTAGAAGGTCCCTAGGGCCTCTTCTGATTTTCAGATTAAATGCTATTCTTGTCAAATTACAAAATGCAGTTGCAGTTCCATGGAAGGATGGCTCACAGGTTCACTACTTCCCTTTTCTCTGGATCTCAGTTTCCATACCTGTAAAACTGGGGTCAATCAGGTGACCTCTAAGATTATTTTTATTTTCTAAAATCGATAATTCTATTCAGATCATCCTTTATTCAGGAGAGACTTGAAATTGTCCATCGTCAATGGGGACCTAGTCAATAAGGGCTTGAATCTTGGAAACCTAAGTATTTCGTGAACCTGCTTCACTCCTAGGACTAGGACCTCAATGGTCAGTCTTTTCCCATCCTCCATATTAAAATAACTCATTTTAATAATTTAACAGATCCACTGACATCGGTACTCCATCCACTGTCAGCTCAAAAGTTCTTCATATTTTTTCTTGTTAACTCATTTCCATCTTGTCCAACACTTCATGATCTCATTTGGGGTTGTCTTAGAAAAGATACCAGAATGGTCTGCATCTTCCTTTTCCAGCTCACTTTACAGATGAGGAAACTGAGGCAAACAGGTTAAGTGACTTGCCTAAAATCACATAGCTTGTGAGTTTCTGAGGCTGGATTTGAACTCGGTTCTTCCTGATTCCAAGCCTGGTGCTTCATCCATTCCACTGCATAGAAGGTCCTTCATACTCTTACTTTAAAGAATTATTCTTCCCAGCAGCACATGATCATCTGATACCCAAATCTTTTAAGGGATGAGTTTCATTGACCTCACACAGAAGAAGCAGGGGAAAAAATCTAGGAAAACTGGCAAACCCAACATCTAGTGAAGGAAAGAAAAAACAAAAGACCCATGGGATAGACTACAAATTCTACACTCAATTCCTCCTCTTCCTGGAGGAGGCTGGAGACAATGTTGGCAAAAAACAGTTGGAATTCATTTTTTAGTCCTACTCAAGTTAGACGCAAACCAGATTTGGGGAAGAAAAAGAGCTGCCCATCCTGAAGCCACTTCAGTGTGAAACCTCCCCCTCCTCCCCATTTGCCTGTTTTTAATCAAAACTGGGGGGAGTGCATAGATAGATTGCACAATGGATAGAGCATCAAATTTGGAGTCAGGAATTCTCATCTTCCTGAGGTTTGAATCCACATTTACTAACTGTGTGACTCTGGGCAAGTCACTTCACTCTGTTTGCCTCAGTTTTGTCATCTGTAAAATGACTTGGAGAAGAAAATAGCAAATGACTGCAGCATCTTTGCAAAAAAAAAAAAAAAAGACAAAAACAAAAACAAAAGCAAACAAAAAAAACCCTGCAAATACAATCATGAAGAGTCAGACACAACTACAAAGCAACTCAACAACAATCACACTTAGGGCTCAATGCAATATATTAAAAGACGTCAGAAAGTCAAGTTTAGCTTATTCCCTAACATTTTCACTGCTAGTTACTTCAACATTATACTTTGTCATAACAATCATTATTATTATTCATCTTTTTTAACCAAAAATGTATTGTCAATATGTTTTTATTCTATGTGTTTTTGCATCCAAATAACTCAGAGGTTCCTTTCTTAAACATTTTTTTGTCATGGACACCAATGTCAGTCTGGAAAAGCCTAAGGACCCCTTCTCAGAACCATGTTTTTAAATGAACAAACAAGAAACCAATTATATTGAAATCTGGTTTCAAAAATATTTTTTAAAATTCAGAGACTTCCCCAAATAAATGTTTAAATGAAGCAACTTAACCTGGAGCCCCCATTCCCTCAACTGTTCCCACCTTAAATCCCATACACACACACACACACACACACACACACACACACACACACAGAGGCTTCCCACCAGCATGATTTATGGGAATCTCCATGACCATCAGTCTCCTCCTTGTAGCTGTGTCTTGCCAGGGTCACAGCTCTGGGAAGGTTAGGGCAGGTCAGATAAGGTCGATGCCGATGCTGTCAGGGGCCTCCCAGGATAGTTTGAGTTGGGATATGGACTCACTCAAGTGTTTCAGCTGGGGAGCTGATGAGAGATTGACCTTCTGTATAAGTCTGACTGAGGTCATGAAGGACCCTTTCCTAGCCACATAAACTGGGATCTGAGGTCACCATCACAAGAGGTGGCATGGCAGTGCTAAACTGAATAGATCCCAAGTCATGCAAGACACAAAAATCCTCATAAACTTCTTTTCTTCTTAAATATATCCACCGTTCCTTATAGAACTTCACATGCATTAAGAGGGCTATATCTGGAATCAGAGTATCTAAATTATTTACTGCCATTTCCTGCCAAATACTAATATTTACTGCTTAGTGAGAGAACACCTAATCTCTCAGTGCCTCAGTTTCCTCATCTGTAAAGTGAAGAAGATTGGACTAGGACATATTCCAGGTGGCTTCCAACTCTAAATCTGTGATCCCTTATAACACTGTAACTTAGATACTATTATCCCCTTTTTATAGTTGGCAAAACTGAAATTTACAGCTAATGAGTGCAAGAGCTAGGAACTGAACCCAGTTTTCTCTTGACTGCAGCCAGATTTAGCACTCTGTCCACATCATCATGCTGTCACCCATTGCAGCATATGGCTGACCCATTCATCTTACTCCTCCATGCTGAAGAACAGGAGGGAGTAAGATGATGGAGGACAGAACTGATAAGGATTAAATGATCAGTGTCTTGGTCTCCCTTTGGAGGGTAGGCAGACATTAGCAAACTTGAAACAAAATCCTAATGTAGACGGCTTGTCTTTCTCACCTTCCCTTTCCTACACAGAAATGTGGTCTCCCCTTACCCCTAACCAGCTCCCCTCTGGGAGCTCAATGCCTTCATTCTATCCTTTAGTTGTTCTAAGCCCTCCCCCTCCTCTCACTTTGGTACCCCGTTGTGATTAATCCTGCCACCCATGGTGCCCCATGTTCCCAAATTATCTCTCAGTACTCCCCTTCTAAACTTACATTCCTTAGGATAGCAGACCCATGGAATCAATTACCTCATGCTGGAAAAAAAAAAAGTTCCATTGGGACTCTGGTCCTTCAACTTGCCACTGCCCCCAGCCTAGCAGCTTCTGGGCGCTTTTTAGCCATGTTGTTAATCTCTAAAGGGGATCCACCCCACTGAGTTCTGATATCCCAGGTGCCAGCTGAAGCCTCCCTCAGATAAGGAAGAAAGTGGGTAAGCTTTGATCTTGCCATTGAAATTCCCAGAGGTCTTCAAAATGGGCCTTCACCCATGGAGATACAGCGTTGACTGTCCCAACCATTCCCACTTCAGTAAACCAGATGCTCCTCTCTATTCTAATCTGCATCTGTTTGTGACCTACTCCTCTGAACTTTGATCCCCAGTTCCCCAAAGAAATGACTTTTGACTCATATTTTTTTCAGGTCACCAAAACCACAGAGTCAAACAGTAAAGGGAGAAAGCTTCTCTGTGTCTGTCCACAGGTGCTCCTCCTCTGCTCCCCTCAACTGCCTTGAATTTATTTGCATTTACTCTCTTTATAGCTATTCTGTATGTACTTATTAGTGCATTTGTTTCCTCATTTATATTATAGACTGATCAGTCATGAGAGGTGATACCCATCCCCAAATTCTCCTTTTAGTTTATGGGGGTGACTGGAACCAACTGTAAAATTTTTATACATAAATCTTGATCCAAGTGAGAAGAGGGAACAACATGATGTCCTGCATTGTGCCTGGTATTTTGCAGTATGAAAAGTTGGATAGAAATGGCTTTTCTTCTATATTTTTTTTCTTTTCTTTCTGATATAATCAGCTTTCTCGATGGGAAAATTCTAAGGCTGTTGTTACTTTTTTTGGTTGGGGGAGGAGGGTGTCAGGCAGCTGGTTCACCATGTCTTTGAAGACTAATTAGATCTCATTATAAAGGCATTATAAAAGCACCCAATGGACCCCAGCAAACAATTCTTGGAATTGGCCCCTCTGTTTTCTCCATTATGTTACAGAAAGAGCAACCCCTGAGGCTTTCTCTTAAGAATCAAGATCTGAAACCTACATTATCTTATTTTCTTATTGTTGGCAAAGATAGTGTTTTATATCTGGTGCCAAGTGAAACATGTCAGATTTCCAGCAAGTCCCCCAAGGTCTAAAGCATTGTGACTGGTAAGAAAAAAATGACATCAACTTTTTTTTTTAACTTAATTCTGTTAAGTTCTAGAAAGAGAGAGAGACTGTATCCAGCTAAACTTCCTATCTGCCCTTTCCCAAGCGCCCAGCACTGGGCTCTCCATATAGCAGGTGCTTAATGAATGTTTGTTGAGAACATAATTTATAACGTGCCACCAGGTCACAGAGAATGTTTATCATTTGAATTTCTCCTTCTCTTTGACATCTTCCTTCTGCTCCCCTGCTCTCCTGATGGGTGATTCCCTTCTTGAGCCACCATTTTAGAATGGCTCTAGCTATCCAGCCTTCCACCTCATTCATAACTATATTCACTCATCTGTCTTTTCCTTCTCCTTAACTTCTATCTCTCTCTTCTTCTTCCTTTTTCCCTTCTCTACTTCAAACTCCCCTCTTTGCTCTACTTTCCATTATTAGAATTTAGCTCCTTGAAGGCAGGGATCATCTTGTTTGCTATTACCAGCACTCAATAATGTACCTGACATATACTAAATAGTTAAATAATTTATCTAGCTAAACCAAATCTCCCTCTCCCTCTACTTCTCCCTAACTTTTTCCCTCTCCTCCCTCTGCCTCTCTCTCCTCTCTCCTCTGACTCTGTCTCTCTCTGTCTCTCTGTCTCCCTCTCCTTTTTCTTTTCCCTCTCCCTCTCCTTTCTTCTTTCTTCTCCCTCTCCTCCTTCACATATATATCGATCTATCCATCTGTCTATCCAGCTAGCTATCAAAAACACATTCCAAGCACAAACCATGACTCTTGATTGAAAACTTTGATGAAAGTACAGAACATCAAATTTTTTAATGTTTGATAGTATGGACATCATATCTGAATTTGAGAGTTTTCATTGGGATTTTTGACATTACCTAGACAGAGTGATATAATCTCAGTTACTCTTGCACTTATCATATAATAAGCTCCAAAAAGCTATCATATCATAATATAGCAGTTGTCAAGCTTTTTTTGATTCAGGATCCCTTACACTTAAAAATTGAAAACCTACCCTCCAAAAAAGGTAAATATTTGGCTTATGTGGGTTTTATCTATCAATGTTTACCAGAATAAAAATTAAAACATTGTAGCATTATTACAAAAATAGTTTCAACCTCATAAACCCCTTGAAAGGGTTTTGTGGATTTCTAAAGCTCCCCGGACCACACTTTAATAACCACTGGCATAATACATATTGTTTCCCCTAGTCAAGGGTAAGGTTTGTGAGTGTAGGATCAGTTTTATTTCTTTCTATTGCTCCACAGCCTTGGATGGTCCCTTGCACAAAGTGGACCCTTGATAAATGTTCTTGAATAGAAGTGTCCTAATGTATGCTGTTCTTCTTAAACAGATGATGTGCTATCAGTAAGGAAAGTTTTGTGAATCCCTTCTTCAATAGCTTGCTGATTTTTCCTTAAGATCAGAAGAAACATACTCATAAGAAGATTGAAATCTGTGGCTTTCCCAAAAAATTAACTGTTCATATAGGGATCAAACCAATTGCCTTCATTTTATTAACATAGTGTTCTAAATACTCAAGCTGACCTGCCTCAAGAGCTTCCCTATTCATCTTCTCTGGGTTTCAGGGGTCTAGGCAGCTAGGTGGCCCAGTAGATAAAGTGCCAAGCCGATAGTCAGGAGAGCTTGAATTCAGATCTTGGTCTCAGACATTTCCTTGCTACATGACCCTGGACAAGTCTTTTAACTCTGTCTCAGTTTTTTTTTTCAACTGTAAAATAAGTATAATAATAGCTCACTCCCTCCATCAGTTTTGGTGAGGGACAAATGAAATATTTGTAAAGTGCTTAACACAATGCCTGGCACATAGTTGGCATTTAATAAGTGCTTCTTTATATCATCTATAAGATGATAATTTTACTCTATCTCACAAGATTGTTTTGAAGAAAATGCTTTGTAAACCTTAGAATGAATTGGTTTTACTCATAGTATAATGATTTTAATTTTTAGAATATAAGTTAGAATGGTCTATAATGAGAAAGAACAATGGGGGAACACACACACATACACAGAGAGACAGACAGACACACACACACATTTGAATATCTTATAGATCCACATAATTGACAAAAATGTTTAACAGAGCAGGACCAAGGACAAACCCCCTGACAGTCCTTTAGAGATTTCCCTTCTGGCTTACTGGGATCCAGTGATCACATTCTGTAGGCTAGTCTGTGACTCAACTCCAATACACCCTACTACACTCCCATCTAGCCTAGATCTCCCACCACCTTCTTCACCAGAATTCCTCAAAATACATCGTCAAAGGCAGCAGAGGGATCTGGTGCCAAGAGTGTTTGGATGCACAGGCCAGAAACATCTGGATGGCCATGCTTATGAGCTATGTGACCACTGGCAAATAACTTCACCTTCTGATGTTTTCTCCTGTCAAGTTGGAATGAATGGAACTCGCCCCTCCCTTCTTCCCTCCCTTCCTCCCTCCCAGGGTCATTGGGAGAAAGTCGTTTTTAATCCTCAAAACACAAGAGAAATAGTCAACCAGTCAACAAGCATTTATTGAGTGCTTACTGTTTTCCACACAGTGTGCTAAAGATACAAAGGAGGGCAAAACCAGGCTCCTCACCCTCAAGGAACTCGCATTCTGATGGGTGAGATTACATTCAAATAATTATGCATTTACAAGACATATACAGTGTAAATGGGAGGTAATCTCAGAGAATAGCCCTAGTAATGGTTGAGGGAACTGAGATTAAATCTGATATAATTTTCCATCTATCCCAAGTGAAGATTTCCACCGATGAAACCTGCCGATGAGAACAATTTGTTCCAACAGCCAGGAAGGAGCTGAAGCAGTTCTGTGGAGCACTTAGAACTTGGGCAGATATCAAGGGTACCTACTACATACCAGGCTATCATCCCAGTCATTCTGACCTTTGTCTTGCCATTGGATTTTGATGATTCTGGAAGAGACAGTAAGACTGCCTCACTTAAATTCAATTCACAAGAGTCAAAGCATCACCTGTCTTGACTATAATTCATTGGTCCTCCTCAAAAACAAAGAACAAACAACACTGAGTACTATTTTTTATCCCCAAAAGAAGTTTTTTGATTCTCAATTCTCTTTCTATTAAAATATACCACATATATAAGGGATAATACATTTCTTTTACTACTAAATGATACAGGCCATCTTCCCATGCTGGGTTTTAGTTTCCATAAATTAGTTTTCCATAAATGAGGGGGATATGCTAGAGTACTGATGTCAAAGTTAAATAAAAATAACTCCTGAAGGAACATATTAACTTGGAAAAACACAAATTAATATTATTTATGTTTTATTATATTTTTATTTATTTTATTAAACATTTCCCAATCAGGATTTAATCCAGTTGAAAGTTTTGCCACCATAAGATTGTGGCAAGCTGAAGAGCTAACATGAATTTGATATCTCTGCACTAAGAATTGCTGAGACTCTATGAATCAGTCAGTTAATTACCAGTTATTTATTAAGGGCCTACCATGTGTGAAGCACTGAAGAGATACAAAGAAAGGCCAAAGACAGTCATGTTCTCAAGGCACTCAGAATCTGCTTATTTAATCAATCTACAGCTATTTATTCTGTACCAAATGCTATGAAATATAATGGATGACAGAGAGCAAACCTGGAAGTTAGGAAGATACTGATTCAAGTCATATACTGGACATGTACTTCCCATAGGACTAGAAAGATCAGTTAACTCCCTTATTCCAGGAAATTTTAAAATACTTATAAAATATTATTAATACATTATATTATATATTTTATATATAACATATATTATACATAATAATATATTACATGGGACTAGATCAATCAGTTAACTCCTTGTACCCTCAGACATTTAAAAATATAAAATATTATTAATATATTATATATGTTTATATAACATATTATACATTACAATATATTATATGGGACTAGATAGATCAATTAAGTCCCTGCACCCCAAGACATTTTAAAATATTTATAAAATATCATTAATATATTATATTATGTATTTTATACATAACAATATATTATATGAGACTGGATAGATCAGTTAACTCTCTGTACCCCAGGAAATTTAATAATATTTACAAAATATTAATATATCATATTTTATACAGCATATATTATACATTACAGTATATTATATGGGACTGGATAGATCAGTTAAGTCCCTATACCCTGGGAAATTTTAAAATATTCATAAAATATTATTAATCTATAAATGTGTTATATGTAACGACATGTTATATGTTAACATAATATTTATGTTTTTAATATAATTCAGCCGATACCAATCTACATTGTTAAAGGGATTTTCCTCTCTTGGGGCTCCTTATTACAATGAAATCACAGGCCACTCCTCCCTCCTCATAAAAATGTACAAGGCATGGGGGATAAGGCTAAAAATGACTGCTAACTTTTGGCATTAGAGATACATTAACCCCTTGGTTCTTGGAATTTTTTTTCTGTAGAACCCTTCAAGGCTGTAAATTCCTTGAAGAAATGTATGTCTCACCATGTGCCTAGGAGGTGTCTGGCTTAATGCTTTGGTCTATGTGGGTAAATTCAATATTGTTTTAAATGCAAAAAACTAAGAATGGGTAAAAGAAAAGAGTCAGTGAGGGAAGGGAAGTTGTGAAGTGACCAGCACAAGGCCACACAACAAGCAACTGCTACAAGTCTAAGCTTAGAAGTGAAGAGTGACTAATTTTTAGGTCTTTCTGAAGACCCCTGGCTGGGCTGCTGCTGTCTCCCAGACAGAGGCTGCTCCTTTTATTTTTATCTCCTCTGCACTGGGGGGGCCCTCAGGCTAACACTTGGTGACATTACTTGGCTTGCATCTTTCAGGTACCAGCTCATTTGTCAATCAGCACAAAGTATTTCTGTTGTCAAATGCTGAGAGATCTATGTCCCAGCGCCAACCAGACTCAAAGCCCAGAGGACCAACAGCTGCTTCGCTGAATTAGCCTGTCAGCCATGGATTACTGTCGCCTGCTCAAGGAGACTGCTGACATCTGTCTTCTTGGGGCAGGGGGACGGGGATTCACTCAACTTGGGGCCAGACTCAGCCTGGGGGTACATCAAGGTTTGAAAGTGTGATCTTCAGAACCATCACACATACACACACACACACACACACACACACACACACACACTCCATGTGAAAGATGTACACAGAAAGGATAAGGCTATTAAAATGGCCAATTAAAGCACTGGAATCAATTCTGGCTATATGATCCTGTACAAGTCATTTAATCTCAGCCTCAATTTTCTCATCTATAAAATGGGGATGATAGCAAAAATTCTCATATAGTTGTATATATGTAAATGTGTGATTATATGTGTATACATATATACATATGTGTATATATCTAATATATATTGTGTAATATATATGTTATACATATATATAATATATATGCATATGTATCTGATACACATATATGTGTATATGTAGAGAGAAAGAGAGACAGAGAAAGAGCTGCCCATTTGTTTTAGCAATGTCTGACTCCATAAACCCATTTGGGGTTTTCTTGGCAAAGACACTGGAATGGTTTGTCTTTTTCTTCTCCAGTTCATTTTATAGATGAGGAAACTGAGGCAAACCGAACAAGTGACTTACCCACAGTCACTCAGCTAGTAAGTGTCTGAGGCCAGATTTGAACTCATGAAGATGAGTATTCCTGACTTCAGCTTTAGCGCTCTGTGCACCATGGCACCACATAACGACCCTTACAAGCCATTAAATCCAAGACCCTCATTTTATAGACAAGGAAATTGATGAACAAAGAGGTAGGGTGACTTGTCCAATGCCACCACCTAGCAAGTGTCTAATGCAGGATCTGAACTCAGGGGTTCCTGAATCCAAAGCCAGTGATCCATCTATTGAGCCACATACCTGTCCACACATCTTCATCTGGCAGCTGAAACTTGCAGTCCAGCAAAGGAAATTGACTCATCCAAGATGACATAAGGCACAAAGGACAAGAGCCAAGATTTGAACCCAGGTCCTTTGATCCTATATCAGACACTCTTTCCATTGTGCCATAACTCCCTCATTTTACAAATGAGGATCCAGCAATGTAAAGCAGCCTGCACAAAGCCACACAACTAGCTTATATAGACTTGGACCCAGCTTGTCTCTATAACTCAACTTCTGGATTTCTAGCCTCTGGCAAAACTAGAAAGACAGGCCACAGCTAATTGGATCAAGGGAAGCTTTCTATCCTTTCCAATTCTACCACAGTTAGAAAGATACAATATTTTTTATCGTGTGATTGCCAGCATCACAAGCTCCATCACAGTCGTGGTTTGGGGAGATAAAATCACATGCCAATTACTTAATCCACAAACAATGTAATTTTCTTGTTTTCCGGAAAATGACAAGTTGGCAAGAATGAAGAACTCTACACCTTAATTTTGGATCTATTTTTTGTTGGAGAAAAGGCAAGCAGAATTAACTTGGGGTTTCTGTGTTTTCTTTGTTTCTTATCCCATTTGGGATGTTTTTTGTCCTGACTTCTCTGATCTCATACCAGTTCTCTAGTACCGAGCATGTCTCTGAGTTCTATCCCATCCCTTATTACCTGCTGACTCTCTTTTTCTTTGGGATATTGTATATTAGGTAAAAGTTCAACTAGTTGGTGATGTGCTTCATTCAAAAATACAATCGATTAGTAAGATTTTATTAAACATACTACATGATAGACACTGTGCTGGGTACTTGGTGTATGTATGTGTGTGTATATGTGTATTTGAGTGTATGTATGCGTGTGTAATGTATAAGTATGTATATACTTGTATGCATATGTGTATGGTGTATATATATACAAATGTGTAAATTATATATGTGCATTGTATATATGTGTGTTGTGTGTATATACTTGTGTCTGTATATGCAAATATTATGTATTTGTGTGCATATATGTATTGTGTATATATAAATTGTATAAGTATCTATGTACATTGTGTGTGTTGTGTATATACATGTGTGTATGTATATGTGTATACTGTGTGTATTTATGTGTATGCAAATGTGTGTATATTGTATATTATACATAAGTGTATTTTGAAAATGTACATGTGTGTATATGTGTATTGTATATGTATTGTGCATATATATATATTCAATGATTTTGATCTCTCTCTTGCCACTGGACCCACCCCAGATGGCTCTGGAGAAAAAAAAAATAAGGCTGGTGACCTTGTACAACCCTCCCTCATTTAAATCCAATTCTCTTGCTTGTGATGGTATATCCCCCCCATCCCGATGCCATGGTCCTTTTTGAGAGCAAAGAACAAACAATAAAAAGAACACTCACATATGTATACACACAACACACTTATATATGTGCATGTATACATGTATAGGTGCACAAATATAAATACAAAGAATGAAGCAATTCTAACAAAAACACCCTTATATTCTTGTGGCCAAGTTTATTTCCTGTTCAGCACTCCAACAACATCTTTAACTCAAGACATTTGGCTATTTAGAAGTTTTAATATGAACCCCAGAGCTCCCCTTTAGACCCACTCCAAATGATCTCCATTCCACAATATATCATAGTAACAAGTCATGGAAGGCTCCTCAGAGAGCAGTTGATAGGATCCCCTTGATCACAGAAGAGAGGGGGAAATGCCTCATCTAATTTCACAGGTAGCAAAGATGAGATTTGAACTCATGTCTTTTCAGTCCAAATGAAATCCTCTTTCTCTTGTGGAAAAATAGACTGCCCATTAACAGGGCTCAAACAAAGCTGAGGGGGGGGGAGAAATTGTTGTTGAGGTGATACTTTGTCAACTTAGTAACTTAATTAATGCTCAAACTTTCTTCTTCTCAGCAACAGTTGCAAATGTAAAAGAAGTAGCCTAGTGTCTATC
>JAJPUD010000001.1:929411-942988 GCA_023553655.1 Myrmecobius fasciatus
AGGGAAAAAGGAAAAAGAAAAAAGAAAGAAGAAAAAAGAAAGGAGGGAGGGAGGTAAATAGGGAAAGTAAAAGTACAAAGAGGAGGAAGGAGAGGAAAGAGAACAAGGAAGAAGAGGAAAGAGAAGGAGAAGAAGGAGGAGGAAGAGAAAAAAGGAAGAAGAGAAGGAAGAAAGAGGAGAAGGAGGAGAAAGAAAGAAGAGAATTCAAAGGAGAAATGAGGAAGAAGGGGAGAAGAAAGAGAAGGAAGAAGAAGAAGAAGAAGAAGAAGAAGAAGAAGAAGAAGAAGAAGAAATATTAATAAAGGTCATTTGGTGTTATTTCAGCTCTTTTGTGGGCTCTAAAAATAATATCAATACGTTAATAGAATTCATAGAAACAGAGCTAAAGATAGGCTCCATTTCCTTGCTCCTGGCATTTTCACATGGCTCTCCTCCATGCGTGGAATATTCTCCTTTGTCATCTCTGCCTTCTGGCTTCCTTCAAATTCCAGTTAAAACCCCATCTTCTATAGGAAGTCGTTCTTAGGGCCTTTCTTCTGTTGATTATCTCCAATTTGATCTCTATGTAGCATGTGTGTACTGTGATGCACATATACATGTGCATAACACAAATACATACATACCTATTTACATGATTGCATATGTGCATATGTGCTGTGTATGTACATGTATATATAACCTGAATATATGTGTGTATGTATATATATATATATATATATCCATAAACTTATATACATATGCACAGACACACACATATATAAAAGTATATGCATATACATACAAACACATATATACTTAAAAGTATATACATGTCTACACATATATGTATGTGTATTTTCTTGTTAGGCCTTTAAACTATGGAAGCTCTTTGGGTGTCAAGACTATTTTTACCTTTCTTTGTATCTCCAGCATTTAGCACAATGCCCGACGTGGTATTGTTCAATCATTTCAGTCATACTCAACTCTTTGTGACTATATTTGGTGTTTTCTTTTTTTTTTTTTTCCTGAGGCAATTGGGGTTAAGTGACTTGCCCAGGGTCACACAGCTGTTACGTGTCTGAGACCAGATTTGAACTCAGGTCCTCCTGACTTCAGGGCTGGTGCTCTATCCACTGCGCCACCTAGGGGCCCCTTATTTGGTGTTTTCTTGACAAAGATGCTGGAACCCCTTGCCATTTCCTTACCCAGCTCATGTTACAGATGAAGGAACTGAGGCAAACAGAATTAAGTGACTTGTCCAGGGTCACATAACTAGTAAACATCTGAAGTTGGATTTGAAGTCAGCTCTTCCTTACTCCAGGCCTGGAGCTCTATTCACTATGCCATCTTGCTACTCCACTTGATACATAATAGGTGCTTAATAAAGGCTAGTTGAATTAATAAATGCATAATTGACTATGAATATAATCATTCCATTAGCAGTAGAGAAAAATGTTACCTTTTAGGGAGGGGGGATAAACAGGAAATCTGTGATCTTTGATTTCTGTGGGGTAGGAAGCTTTGGTTCAATTCTGCATCTATTCAGCAACATGGAGTCTAAGAAAACTCTCTGAAGTGTCAGAAGGGGTCACTTGCTGACAGTCTCACAGAAAGACTTGGACCCAGATTTTCCTAATAGTCCAGCTTTCTGTCCATTACACCACAAAGTCTCTTTTTGTAATGTAGTTGTTCAATTGATCAATAATATCTGACTCTTTGTGACCTCATGAACCATAGCACACAAATACTGTCTATGGAGTTTTCTTGACAAGAATATAGCAGCAATTTTTTTCTCCAGTGCATTAAGGAACTTGCCAGGGTCACACAGCTAGTAAGGGTCTGGGGCCAGATTTGAATTCAGATATTCCTAACACTAAAACAGAGCTATATCCACTGAGCCACCTAATACCTCATCATTAAATAGACTTTAAATATTTGAAAAATTGCAATAAAAAGTGCTTTGTAAATTTGACTACATAACAACAATTAAAAATAACAGTAATTCACATTTATGTAAGAATGCTAGATTTATAAAATGCTTTCAGAATAATAATTCCACGAATTTAACAGTAGATAAGTGATGTCAGTATTATTCTTACCCTATTATGTATACCAGACTCTCCACAGTTCTCATTGATCTTTTTAAATGTTATGAGCATAGATCTCATTGAGGGCAATGACAAAAATAGGTCTTATATATACCAAAATATTTATAGCAGGATTTTTTGTGGTGGAGGGGTATCAGAGTTGGTGACCATCCACTGCAAAATGACCAAGAGAACATTTCTCTGCTGTTAAAAAAAATGACTATGGGGAATACAAAGAATCTTTGAAAGATTTGTATGGACCAATGTTAGGTGAAATAAGCAGACCAAGAAAAAGCTCCATAACATAAAGATTCTAATCTGAGTAGAAAGAACATGACCAAAATCAATGAAACTAAATGCTATGAAATTATAATGACCAAGCTTGCTTTCAAAGGAGATATATGAGACCCACTCCCAACTCCCTACTCCTACTACTTCTTTGCACAGGAAGAAGATTATAGGTAGGGAACACTTTATATTATGTCAGTCCTTTAGTCATTATAATACCTGACTCCTTCTAGAAATTCAAAATAGTCTGTACCATAAAATGATAAATGAATTATCAAGAGCAAGTATTACTTGCTTAAGTATGCAGAGAAGTAGAAGGAGCAGTGTGGTATAGTAAAAGACCAGTACATTTGGAGACAGAGGTGAGAGGTTCAATCCCTGACTGCTGGTTTACTTCTTAAGCAATCTTGAGCAAGCTTATTCTCTCTGGGTTTCAGTTCCTACCTCTATAAAGCAGAATTAAATTAGATGGTCTTTAAGGTTTCTCCTAATACTGATATTCTATAGGAAAGGGAGATTTTGTTCTTAAGAATTCAAAGAAATAGAAAAAAAAACAGTGTAGTATTGTAGAAATATCAGTAAATTTGGAGACAGAGATGAAAGGTTCAATCCCTGACTGCTGGTTTACTTCTTAAGCAATCTTGGGCAAGCTCATTCTTTCTGGATTTCATGTTCTATTTCTATAAAGCAGAATTAAATTAGATGATCTTTAAGGCTCCTTCTAACACTGACATTCTATGGGAAAGGGGGTTTTTGTTCTCATTTCCAAGGTCTTTCCTGAGGATGTCCATTATCCTGTGGGTCTTTTTGGCTATAGACACCACTAAATTCCCCACTCTGATTCATCCCTATGGTGTGGAGGTGCCTTTGGTTTCCTGTAAATTATGCCAGCAGAGTACAAAGTCTGCCAAATGCTTCTGAACTAAAGCCTATTGGAGATGTTGCAAAGACAATTTTTCTTTAGGTTTATAGGTTGCATTGGATGAACTCTGAGGTCCCATCCAATTCTGAGATGCTATATGTCAGCTAGACTTTGGACTATATATGATATCACCCAAGAACCAGTTTAATTAGATCTACAGAGATTCAGCACCAGAAGATTGGCTACTTGGTTATTGTGATGTGATGCTCATGATGTCAAAGAGATTGAGAGTCATTTCTCAAGGCATGAATGAGTTCTTAGTTATATTTATGGGGAAAGCATTGAAATGAAGATATCAAATCCTTTAAGCAATTAATAAAGCATCATGTCATCTGCCAAATGGAAAATGGGCATGAAAGGGAAAATGCTATGTTCATCAAAAGAACAACTAGATAAAAGACTTAGTAATTATTATCTGTGTAATCCTGGGCAATGTCGTTTCCTTTCAATACATCAATCAACAATCATTTATTAAGTGCCTGCTGTGTGCCAGATTCTGTGCTAATTGTTGGGGATACAAATGTAAAATGTTACACAGTGCCTGTCATGAAGAAGCTCCTATTCTACTAGGAGCAATGCAATACAAGCAGATAAATACTGGGTATATAAAATATAAATACAGTAATTAGGAATGAATTTATATTTTACCTTAAAAGAAATAAGGAGTTGCAATGGAAGGAATTAATAGAGAACATGAACAAAGATCAAATACAATGAATAGTATAGTATAGAAAGCTTTGGACATGAGCCAAGTGGTTCAAATTCCACCTTTGATACTTACTAGCCATGAGACCTTAGGCAAATAATTTGCTTTCTTGGGTTCCTCATTTTCCTCATGTGTAAAAATGAGGAGGAAGGATTCAATGATCTCTAAGGTCCATTTTGGCCCTAGCTTTATCATCTCGTTTGCAGATTGGTTCTGATCTGTACAAATGGAAAGATGGCCCATATCTCAGATTCACTGATACATTGAAGTCAACTCCCTCTGAATCTTGAGACTCAAAGAATCAACACAGTAAAGTCATAACAGTCTTCAGAGATCCTTCTCTTTAATGACCTCCAACAGCACTTACTATCTCGTATTATTGAATGGCATGAAATATACCAACTTTTTCAAGTATATGGTTTATTTCCCTAACCAGATCAGAAAACTCTTGGGGGGAGGTGATCATGTCTTATTCATCATCTTATTCCCCATAAAAATTAACACTTAACATGTTTTACACCTGGTTTGTATTCAATGAAAATTGACCAATAATTAAACCAATGTAGATAAAATCATGTAAGGGAAAGGGTCCTAGATTTATAATCACATGACTAGAATTGAAATTGAAGTTCTTCTAATTGCGACATGTTTACCTGTGATTAAGGCTATACACCTATATATATCTATACACCTTAGTTTCCTCATTTATAAAATGTAATTGAATTAGATCATCTTTAAAGTTTCTTCTAACTTGAAATTTCATGATCCTTATTTCTTGAGATCTCTGAAAAAGCGGATATGAATCAATCATAAAATCATAGAGGTTATATGTCATCCATTCTTTTATTCCCTGCCAGATGGGGTGAATTCCTTTTGCTTTTGCTCACAAGTCTCTGGTGGCTAAGTTAACTAATTACCAAAAAAAAAAAAAAAAAAAAAAAAAAAAGCTGGCCTATTTTATTATTGGAAAGAGGTAATGTTCAGACACTTCTTCATATTGAAATCTGCCTCCCTATTAACTTCTACCTAGCCCTAGTTCTGCCCTTTATGGCCAAGTTTTCAGAAGAAAGAGGGGAAGGAAAGAAGGAAAGAAGGAAGGAAGGAAGGAAGGAAGGAAGGAAGGAAGGAAGGAAGGAAGGAAGGAAGGAAGGAAGGAAGGAAGGAAGGAAGGAAGGAAGGAAGAAAGAAGGAAGGAAGGAAGGAAAGAAGGAAAAGAGGAAGGGAAGGAGGGAGGGAGGGAGGAAAAGAGGAAGGGAGGGAACACCATGTTCTTCTAGCTTATCACTGTTCCTCCCCAAATGAGATGACTAAATAAAATGTTTGACTAAATAAAATGTTCGACTAAATAAAATGTTCTGTATATCCTTTAACTATGGATCAACAGAAGAAAATATCTTCTACTATATCATTACATACGTGACATTGTCACATACATCATATATTATTTTATACATATATATGTATATGTGATATTTCATATTTGATTTATATATATATATATGTATACCTATCAAAAGTAATTTTTCAATCTCATCACTCCCTTAGGAGTATAAATTGGATACATAGGCAACTTAAAAGAGAAATCACCAAATGATTTGAGTAAATAATTCTTTAACTATGGCTCAACAGAAGCAAGTATCATCTATAATATCATGTATATTATATATTTATTTTACACACATTTAGATATAAATATACTTATATGTGATATTTCATATTTTTATTTCTATATAAACTTATTAAAATTCATTTTTCTAACCCCATCACCCTCTTAGGAATACAATCTGGATGTGTAGGAAGCTTAAAAGAGAAATCACTAATTGTTTTGAAAAGATGATTAGCCCCTTCTCAGTTGCTTGGGAGATGAAGGAGATGCTTTAAGGAGATGAATTTTGGTAGGATAGATCATGTAAGTAAGTGTAGTCTCACCACACAAGCATTCACCCCACAGCTGTGTGGACTTGCTGGCATGAAGGACATGGCCAGTCCTCTCCTCATCAGTGATTGCAATTTTCCCTTGACACTCCACTGGGGGTTTTTTCTTCTTTCTTTGCCCATCACATCATACCGTGTTGTATCATCTCTTGTCAAGTCCTTCCATGAGAAGAAACAGTCTCCCCAGCTGAGAAATTCATGAGGCAATCTAAGGCCAAATCCTGAACTAAAAAAAAAAAATCTTGGCTCTTTTCTTCGGAAAGGATCTGCTGTGTTGATGCAATAGTCATTCTCTCAAGTTGTACTGGCTTATTTACACCTTGGCTGGTGACTGGGATGGGGAAAGGAGAATGCTATACAAAGACAAGGTGTTATTAGCAACATCTCAGACTTCCTCAAGATCCCATCCCACTCTGTCATTTCCTAGCTGCAAACAGAAAATGACTGTGTCTATTTCAGAGGACAAAACTAAGGTTCAGAGCGGTTAAATGTCTTGCCTGGGATTCCATGATTAATAAGCAACAGTCAAGTTCCAAATTGAATTCCAACTCTAAAAGAAAAATGGATTTGAAGTTAGAAGACCCTAGTAATTATTTTAATTTTGCCTTTTCATATCTAAGTGAATCTGGACAGTCAGTTCACATCTCTGGATACCACACTGTTCATCTACACATTGAGAGAATTCAATTGGATAACCATAAATCTTTGAATTTTAGTATAATTCCCCCAACCACACGGCCATGGATATTTGCACCCTAGTCAAAGGACCTTCTGTCCAAAATTTTTCCTCCAGCCTCATTTTGACACCATAAATGTGTGAAGGCTGACAGAGCTTAAACCCAGCCAAGTAAATAAGGTTTTCCTCTTGTTACTGTTTATTTTCCATGAAGGACAGATGATATGTGATCTCAATTCCATTCAAAAAATGTTTATGAAACCCCAAAGAGCTATGAGGAACTGAATGAAGAGCTGAGGGCACAGAAATTTTTAAAAGTCAGTCCAGGACTCAAGGAGCATGCAGTCCTACTTAGAAGGACTCAATAATACATAAGGTAAATTCAACAAAAGTAAGGTTGGATGGAGGCAAGAGAGAAATCCAGATAAGATACCTTGAAAAGATTTGAGAAGAGGTCAAGAGAGTAAGAGCTAGAAGGGTCTTTGGAGATCAGAAAGATCACTTTGATTTGAGACAGAGAAGACTTCTTGGAGGATGTGGTCCCTGAGCTGAGCCTTCAGGAAAAATCAAGATTTCAAAAATTGAAATGTGAGGAGAGCAAATCTATGTCAGTCTTAGGGATGAATGCGTGGAGGTAGGAAGTGAAAAGTGAGTTTGAGAAACAGATAATGTCAATTTGAGAGGCATAGAATGTAGTAAAGGCAATGATGGATAATATGGATGGAAAAATAACCAGAAAGCAGACTGAAGAGCATCCTAAAGGCCAGAGGGAAACATTAACATCTGATCTTAGTGACAACAGGAAGCTATGAAGTATTTTGAAGGTAAGTACTGACATGATTGGAACTTTTATTTTTTCTTAAGGAGAAATCAAGTCACCAGAGTAAATCAGCAGTTATAGTAAGTATGAAGACAGCTATCAGATTTGATTGTTAGAATCCCTTATACTACTCCACCTCCAACCAGTACTAGTCACCAGTGGACTAGACTTAGTTACCACATTTTAAATTGGTTGATGTCATGTTTGACTGGTCCATACATGTACTTTGGAAAGAACTAGATCAACACACACCAAATGTAAGGACAGTTGGGTGTTTACACAAAGTCAGATAACTGCCTCTCTCATCCCCCCAAAATACCCTACATTTATTTTCAAAATATTATTTTTGTTTAAATATATATATATATGTGTGTGTGTACATATACATTTTGTTTAATAGATGACTTGAGTGATTGATTGATGGGCACTAAGTATCAGAAGGATGCCGGCCTCAAATATAAGAGAATGAAGGGATTCTCATTTCCTCATTTCACAATCTACAATCCAGCCAGTAACACTGACCTTGGTGTTCCTTACATATGATATTTCATCTCTCACCTTTGTACCTTTGCCACTGGCTGTAACTCATGCCTGTTATATACTCCATCTTCTAAATAACTTTCTTTTTCAAAGTAAAGTTTAAGTGCCACCTTCTACATGAAGCCTTTTTTTTATCCCTCCTTCTCCCACCATATGCCAGGACCTTTGCCCTATAATTATCATACATAACATACAATTATCATACACATATGCATGTAAAATTTTCTGACCTGTAAACAAATTACTTATATATAATATTGAATATATATCTGTATGTACATAAAATCTTTTTACTTCTAAATATATAATATATACATACAAATTTAACAAATATACATGCATGTATATGTAATCTTTCTGATCCCTGAATATATAAAGTATGCATATGTATAATATAGAATGCATTTATATATGCATATATATTCTTTCTGACCTCTGAATATGTAAAATATACACATATATAATATAGGACACATTTATATATACATATATAATCTTTCTGACCTCTAAATATATCTACACATATCTATATATGTGCATGCAGCTTGCATATGTGTATGCATATATTCTTTCTGATCTGTAATATATAATATACACATACATATATAACAGAAATGTATGTATAGATGTATATTATTTCTGACCTCTAAATATATAAAATATATACACATATGGCATAGACATACATGTATGTGTGTAAATAATCTTTCTGACCTCTAGATATGTATTATATAGATACATGTGTATAATATAGACATGCATGTATATACATATACATATGTATACATTCATATACAATCTTTCTGAGCTCTAAACATAGAAGCACACATATATATAATATGTATGTATGTACATGCTCTTTCTGACCTCTTCTCTGATCTTCTGCCCTCTTCTCAAGTTTTCTTATAAGTACCTTTTCTATTATTATTATTATTTTACAAATAAAGAGGTTGAAAATCATAGCAATTAAGTTCTTGCCCAAGGTAATAAGTAGCTAAGCCAGGCTGGGATTCAAGTTCAGTTTTCCTCCCTCCTTATACAGGGCTTTTCCCTCTATGCCACATAAAATACTTAAGCTCCTCCTAAGACTTGATTTGTTACATGAATCTGAGTTTTTAATTATCATTATTATTATTAGGAACTACCATACAAGAAAATATACAACAAAATAACAAAAAACTGCAAACACATAATTTGAGTCTCTTTTGACCTCATCAAACCCTCCTGGTATGTACCCATCTCCTCCTTGAATATAAGCTCTTTAAGGACAGGAATTGTTTCACTTCCATCATTGTGCCCCCAGTTATAGACACATAATTGTTGGTGGTGGTGGTAGTGATCTTTTGGGGAAAAGAAATTGAATGTGATGTCTTGATTTCTGTGTGAATTAAATTGAAATGAAATATAAAGTCATGAGCCCCACTCTCGTCCAGAGTCTTCAGAATCTCATAAAAGGGTAAACAAAACCTTTTTGAACATGTATTCCCAATATGTATATATTTGTTTATTTATATGATATGTCTGTACCATTGCATGTAATACATACAGTGGAATGATACAGATAAAAATTTCAAAAGAGCAAAATGAAGATTAAATGTTATCACAGAGACAATAGGGAGTCACTAGAGTTCTTGACAGGTGGAAGAGGGAGTAAGGTGGTTTTAGGAAGATCATTTTGACAGTTATCTCAGACAAACTGAAACCTGGGAAAGACCTTAATTTAGAAAGGTCTCAGTCTGCTTCTGCATCCCTGGCCATCAACAATCTGATTCACAGTAGGCACTTAATAAAGGTTTGTTAATTGATTGGTTGATTTCTATTTGCAAAATATACCCAGAAAGATATTTTGCCTCCAGCTGATGCTCAAAAAAGTGATTTGGAATTTTAATTGGGGCACATGGAGCTGAAAGGCTCATTAGAGCCTTTCATGATTCATGATTGCATTAGCAATCATCGAGGCTAACCTAGATAAAAACAAAAACAAAAACCAGAAGTGAAGGGACTTCTCCAGGGTCACACAGCTGCTCTGATGCTGTCACTGTTTCATTCCAAATATTCCCTTCCAGCTATGATCTATTCAGATCCACAGCATTAATCTATTTGTTATATTTAAGCTATTTATAACCCTGATCTTTCACTCTACTTTACAAAGCAAATGTAAAAGTAAATACATGAATAGCTAAATAAATAACTAGAGATAGGAAAATAGATGAATAAACAGACTAATGAATTAATTAGTAGATAGATAAATAAGAAAATAGGTAGATTGGTGTATAGACAGGTAAATGAATAAACAAAAATAGATAGATAAGATATATAGATAAATACATAGATACATATATATGTGTATATATATACATGGATAGAAATGGATACACACATACGTACATTCTTACATGCATGCATGCATACATACATACTTGGAGTCATTTCCTAAGGAAAAAGAACAACAAGAGAGTCAATTCTTTTAAAGAGGAAGTTCCATGGTACAGAGGAAAGTGTTGGGTTCAAAGCCCACATCTGATATTGATTAGCTAGGTGACCATGCCCAAGTAAGTGGATTTAGAACTGAAATGTTAAAGGTCATCTTGTCCAATTCCTCATTTTTACAGATTAGGAAATAAAAAAGGTTAAGGATCTTAACCAAGGTTAGAGAGAGAGCAAGTAGTAAGTAGATTCAGTCTGAAGGTCATGGCATCCCATTATACCATAGTTATTTAATTGTTGTAAACTTAATTAATTTTCCCCATCATGCAAATGAAGATAATATTTGTACTATCTACCATGCAGAATTCTTATGAGATACTTATGAGATACTGATTTTCAGATCAAAATCCAAGTACCTAGACTTTAGATAATATTAGAACTGGAAGGGACCTTAAAAATCAGTTAGTCTAATTCTTTCATTTTCGTTTACTAGCAAGTCACTTAACCTCTGTCTGCCTCAGTTTCTTCAAAAGTAGAATGGGGATAATAATAACACCAACTTCCAGAGTAATTACAAGTATCATAATGTTATAATATTATTACAAGGAGGTAATAATTGTGAAATACTTAGCACAGTGCCAGGTACATATATAAATGCTAGCAATGGTAATTATCATCATCATCATCATCATTTCACAGATGAGGAAATTGAGAATTATATCAGTTAAGTATTTGTAGCAAATCCAGGACTGAGATTTGAACTTAGTTTTCTTCACTTTTCTATGCTGACTTCCTATCTGCTATGCCGTAGAATATACCTTTGTTGCCATTGTTTAATCACTGAATTATGTCCAACTCTTAGAAACCCTGTGGACCAGAACATCCATAGGGTTTTCTTGGCAAAGCTTTTGGAGTGGTTTGTCATTTCCTTCTCCAGTGGGGTCATATTTGAACTCAGGTCTTCCTGACACCAGGCCCAGAACTCAATCCACTGAGTCACTTAGCTACCTCCTAGAATACACCTAATAAGACTTATTTGCTATGTAAATGTGATACTTTATTATTATTATTATTATTATTAATTGTTATAACTCCCATATACTTTAGAAAAATAACAACAATAAGACAAGACCACAAACACATACACACACACACACATACAACATTACAACATTGAAATCAAAAGCACTATACTGGTTGATTTTCTTCAAGTGGGAGGAATTTTTTTTTTGCCAAAAAGTGAAGCTTCCACATCAATCACCCATCTCCCCCTCCCCTAAAGGAAACAACATTACAAAGGCAGGAAAAAACTTCAAACAACCTCCTTTGGCAGTCATGGCTCTATGCAAAGTGACTGTCAGAGTTCAAAGGGAAGCCCGAGATTTAGAAGGTATGGAGTGGTCACATCAACTCTCCTAATGCTTTTACCTTTTGGTGACAAGGCTACTCCAAAAGCCATCAGTGACATATCAGGCTCAGGGTCGGAGCCACAGGCTTCCTGCTTTGCAAACAGATTTTCCAAGGGAAGGGATGGGAGGTCCTGTGTTGACCAGGTAAAGATCATAGAATCAATCACAGAATTATAAGATTTTTTAAAGCCCTTAGAATACAAGATGTCAGAAATTAAAGGATGAATATGTCAGTCCTCCCTGTCAAAATTGGGAGGAAATTCAGAACACAGAATGTGAGATTTGGGAGGGACACCAGAAAATATCTTGTCCAGAGTTATTAACCTGGAGTACAGAAACAATGGGTCTATGGAAAGATTTCAGAACTATCCATAAATTTGAATAGGGAGGAATGACATCTTTATTTTCATTAATGTTTAAACAAAATTTAATAGTTCCTTCCATTATTAATTTAAAAAAACATTATCCTGGTAAGGGAAACTGTTAGCTTCATCAGACTGCTCAAGGAGTCCCTTATGTTAAAAAAAAATAATTAAGACACCCTAACATCATCCAAATCCTTTATTTTATGGTTGAAGAAAGAGAAATTCAATGAACTTAAATGACTTGCCCAAAGTAGCCCAAAAACCAAGATTCCAACCATGGGCCTTTGAGTCTAAATTCAGGGTATTTTCTGTTCATTCTTCTCTCTTTCTATGCTTATATACACAATTTCTACATTATTCTTTGCTTGACTTCAAAACTAGATACATTTTTTAAAAACTCAGATTACTTCCTAAATCCATTGAAGCACTAAGCATGTTCATTGATGGAAAGAAAAATGCAACCTTTCAAAATTTTACTGTAATTTCCCCAATACATGCAAATGAACTTTAAGGACAGATTATTACATGCTGAAGATTGGTCATTTGCAGTATTCTTAATTCCAGAAAACTGGTGCTAATAAGATGATGACTAGTTGACAATTTTGTCATTGTTTGACTTATATGGAAAGCTGTAAGAGACTGATAGGATTTCCCTCTGCCCCAACCTGGTCATGTGCTCCATAACTGGACCAATAATAAAATTAATTCCCTACATAACAACAGTATTCAGAACATTGGGAAAGGTGCTATGAAAGCATAGTCGAGCTAGATCAACCAAAAATGTACTTTCCTCAAGTCCTCAAAGAGCTTATAAGAGATCTAAAAAGAAAGTCCTCATATGAGTTTTTCCTAGCTCCCCATGTTGAAGTGGACCTTTCACTTACCTTCTCATGGAAACTGGCCCCAAAGAAAGATAGACAATGATAGTGGCCTCCAGGTTTGAGGACATCTACCCCCAAATCCTTCCCCTGAGAATAAAATCATTCACGTACAAACAGAATATTAAGATATTAAGATATATTAAGATAAGATAGCCACTACCCTCCTTCTGTTCACCCAGGTTCTCATCTCCAATTTTTCCCTCTTATTCACACCCCCATCCAATCAAGTCCTAACTAATTTTTTAGGCAATGGGGGTTAAGTGACTTGCACAGTCACATAGCTAGTAAAGTCCTGTGAGTTAGCAAATTCCTATATACTTAAAGGTTCCAGAATTTCTCAATTTCAGTTACTTCTTTTTCCTCACACCACTATCATTGTGTCCTTAGCATTTTTCAACTGGATTAATGTAATAGCTTATTATTTGATCTCCCTGCCTCAAGGCTGTCTTTTCTTTAATTTGCCCTTCATGGCAAATCAAGTCAACAAACATTTAAGTGACTAGAATGAGCCAGGCATTATGCTAAGCGTTAAGAAAAAGAAA
>JAJPUD010000001.1:943088-960718 GCA_023553655.1 Myrmecobius fasciatus
AATAAAGGAAGGAAAGAAGGAAAGGAAAGAACATCAAGCAGCAACTGATAGTAAATACTGCCTTATTGAATTGAATATATCATAAATCTCTATGGTTTTGATCTGGAAAGGAGCTTAGTCAGATTCACTGATCTATTGGTTCCTAAACTCTTTGAAGATAAGGATCATTTTTAATATTAAAAAATTATTACATTTTAATAGTTGTAGTAAGTTCTTTCAGGGTAAAAGCTGTTAATTCTTCTTGTTGTAACCACAATACTTAGCACTTAATGTTGATGAAATTGATTTGTAGAATTGAAAATACATGACAAAAATCATTGGATTTTATAATTTTATTATAATTTGTGTTTTACTCCTTACAATCTTATGTATGTATCTTTTTTAAAAAAAATCACTTTATAGAAGAATTGTATATGTTTAATATATATATATATTGGATTACTTACTGTCTAAGGGAAGGAATGAGATGAAGGAAGAAAAAAATTTGGAACACAAGGTTTTGCAATGGTGAATGCTAAAAAGTATCTATGCATATACTTTGAAAATAAAATGCTTTAAAAAATAAAATAAAGTCAATTCCTTTTTTTTAACATAACAGACATGCCTGGATATAGCTTTGCTACCATGTAAACTTTTGTTTATAACAAAGAAAAAAACAACTAACTGTGATCATGTCTGATAGTATCCCCTCCAACCTATCCCTACCCCTTATAAAAGGAGGGAGGGACATTCATTCATGCCTTTTCCAGAACCAAAATTTTTTGTTACAATTACATATGCATAATTTTAGTATTTTTTTTTCATTTTCATTCATGTAGTCATTGTGTGCATTGTTTTCCTGGTTCTGTTTAATTCACTCTTTATCAGTTCAAACAAATCTTCCCATGCTTTTCTGAAAAATGTTTAGTTTTTGTAAAATAAGACTCCATTATAGCCACATGCCACATTGTGTTTGACCATTCTTCAATGCATGGGCACTCATTTTTTTCTCCAGGTTTTTTTTTGTCTCTTCTCAAAAGGATGTCTATTAATTGTTAAATATACAGGGAACTTTTCTTTTTTTGAACTCCTTAGGTTATTATAGCCAGCAATGAGATCTCTAGGACAAAGACTGTGAACAACTTACTGATTTTTTTGTCAAATTTTGTCAATTCTATCTATGTAAGATCTCTTACATTCATCCCCTTTGATCTATTCATATGGCTCCACTCTCTATTCACCAAACCCCTGATGTCCTTTTTATTCTCAAGTAGCCCTCTCTTTAGCCCAGCTCCAGATTGGGAGCTCTTAGATAGCCAGCTCTCTTTTCTGCTGCCAGAGGTCCTGCTCCTTGAAGTTACATCCTCCTTTAAATGACTGCTTCTCTGTATCCATGCCTGTCTGGAGTGTGTATCTCTTCTTTCTCACTACAGCTTGAACTGTCTCAAATTGAATCTCCAAATGCCGGATATCATGTCTCTTTTTGGGCAAATAGCTCTGCTGTTAGATGACATAGCTAATGGGGTCAGGAAGAAGAGAGAAAATTCCCTCCCTGTCAGAGGTAAAAAGCTGAGTTCTTCCCAGTGGGACTGCCTGACTGTCTCCAGGGCTTATCAATTTAAAATCACTGGGGCATAGCCAACTTTTTCTTCCTCTTCAATGACCAAGTTCCTTTTAATTCCATCCAAGAAAGGTGTTCACACTTCATAAAGGGATCACTGAGTGTTAACACCTTTTATTACATTAACACCCCTGTCTTCTGTGACTAGATTCTATCACTACATCAAGGTGGGGGAGGAATTCAAATCTCCTCACCCCTACACTTCAAAATCTACAGGTTATTCTTAAAAAGCCTATGCTTGTTTCTAAGGACATGTACATCCTGCTTTAAGCAAATAAATGAGAATCATATGAATGATTAATAAATAAAGTAAATATGATATAAATAAAATTAATGAAGTAAATGATTATTCATTTTGTAAAATAAGTGTCCTCCAGAAAAGATTCCCCATATTAACTCATTTCAATAAACAAGCTCTTCCAGTGCATTTAGAACATGATCCAATTTGCATAAACTGTTACTCCTAAAAATTTGTGAATAAATCATCTGGTACAGAGAGGACAGAAAATATGCTCTGTGTCTGGCTGCCTGACTGCTTGAAGATCTTGTGGGCTTCTTAGCCCTCTTAATACTTTATAAATCAACAAACAGCTCAATATCACTTTGAGATATTAGGGATTTCAATTGTTCCCATGGAATTAGCTCCCCACTCCACCATACATACCCCCACAGATAATGATGATGGCTAGGATGTATATGCTACTTTAAAGTATGCAAAGCACTTTACTTTCATCTCATTTGAGTCTCTTGACCAGGCTACTTCAGAAGGGCAGAGTGGAGCATCAGATAGAATACTGAATTTAGAGTAAGAAAATCTGTGTTTAAGATCTGGCTCTGCCATTGACTACATATGTGATAAAGAATAACATAACACCCTAGAAACCTCAGTTTCTTCACGTGCAAAATTAGTTCAGATGAACTATATGACATGTAGGGTCCCTTATATCTATGAGTTTATTACTCCTTTAGTATTCTCATTTTACAATTGGGAAAACTAAGGCTGAGCCAGGTTGAATAACTTGTTCAAAATCACAAAGCTAGTGTTAGTGGTAGATTCAATTAAGGGAAGCATGTGTTGAGTGGGGAAGGGACAGGAAGGACACAGATCTATGACTTCATAAATTTGAGGAAGTCCTGATGAGGAAACTTCCAGCCAATACAAATTTGCAACTTGTTTCTAATTTTTAGCCTTAAAAAGTTGTCCCAGAACCGTCAAAATTATTTTTAAAAATTGCTCTTAATTAAAATTAACAGGCTGAGTTGATAAATGATCAAAAGTCATGATCTGTGCATAAAGTGCTATAAATTCATGCATATCCATTTACCTAACAACACCACTACTAGGCATGAGTAGTATATGTGATTGGGGAGGGGGGGAATGGCCTATATGCACAAAGAATATTCATAGAGGCTCTCTTCTCAGGGTAAAAAAATAATGAAAATTGAGGGGAAGCCCATCTATTGAGGAATGATCCCATAAACTGTGATATGTGTTTGTGATAGAATATTATTGTTCTATGGGAAATGACAAGTAAGATTCTCTCAGTTAAAATAAAACACCTGAAAAGTCCTCCATGAACTCAAGAAAAGTGAAATGTACTATATACAAAATAATAGCAATGGGATGGCCAACTGTAAATGACTTTGCTATTCTCTCTTTTTTTTTCATTCTGAGGTAAATTTATTTTTAATTCACATTGCTTTATGAATAGTGTTGGGAAAGAAAAATCAGAGCAAAAGGGAAAAACCATGGGAGAGATTTAAAAAAAAACAGAAAAAAGAAGTGGACATAGCATGTGTTGATTTACATTCAGTCTTCTTAGTTCTTTTTCTGAATGCAGATGGCATTTTCTGTCCAAAGTCTAGTGGGATTGCTTTGGATCGCTGAACCACTGAGAAGAACCAAGTCTTGCATAGATGATCATCACAAATTCTTGTTGTTATTGTGTACAATGTGTTCCTGGTTCTGCTTATTTCCTTCAGCATTGGTTCATGTAAATTTTTTCAGGCCTTTCTAAAATCAGCTTGTTCATCATTTTTATAGAACAGTAATATTCCATCATCTTCATATACCACAACCTATTCAACCATTTCCCAATTAATGAGCATCTACTCATTTTCTAATTCTTTGCTACCACAAAAATAGTTGCTACAAACATTGCTACATGTGTGGATCCTTCCCCCTCCTTTATGATTTCCTTGGGATACAGACCCAGTAATGGCACTGCTGGGTCAAAGGGTATGCACAGTTTGATAGCCTTTTCAGCATAGTCCCAAATTGCTCTCCAGAATGTTAGATCATTTCACAACTTCACCAGCAATGCATTAGTGTCCCAGTTTTCCCACATCCCTTCCAACATTTGTCATTATCTTTTCCTGTCATCTTAGCCAATCTGAGAGGTATGAGATGATACTCCAGAGTTGTTTTAATTTGCATTTCTCTATCAATAGTGATTTAGAGCATTTTTTCACATTACTATAGTTGGTTTTAGTTTCATCATCTGAAAACTGTCTGTTCATATCCTTTGACCATTTATCAACTGGGGAATGACATGTATTCTTATAAATTTGACACAGTTCTTTATATGTTTTAGAAATGAGATCTTTATCAGAAAAACTGACTATAAAGATTTTTCCCAGCTTTGTATTTCCCTTTTTAATGTTGTTCCTGTTGGTTTTGTTTGCGCAAAAACTTTTTAATGTAATGTAATCAATGTTGTCCATTTTGCCTTTCATAATATTCTGTAGTTCTTCATAATATTCTCTAGTTCCTCTTTTCTCCAAAGATCTAAATAGGTAAATTATTCTTTATTCTCCTAATTTGTTTATGATATCAGCCTTTATACACAAATCATTTATCTGTTTTGATTTTATTTGAGTATGGGGTGTGAGATGTAGTTCTATGCAGAGTTTCTGACATTATTTTCCAGTTTTCCCAACAATTTTTGTCAAATAATGAGTTCTTATTCCAGAAACTGGGGGTTTAACAAATGCTAGATTACTATAAGCCTTGATTATTGTGTCTATTCCACTGATCCACCACTCTATTTCTTAACCAGTACCAAATGATTTTGATGACTGCTATTTTTTAATATAGTTTTAGGTTTGGAACAGCTAAGCTACCCTCTTTTGTAATTTTTTTCCATTAATTCCTTAATTTTCTTGACCTTTTGTTTTTCCAGATGAATTTTGTCATTATTTTTTTCTAGTTCTATATGATAAGTTTTTGGCAGTTTGATTGGTATGGCACTGGATAAGTAGATAAATTTAGGCAGAATTTTCATTTTTATTATATTATCTCAGTCTATCCATGAACAATTGATATTTTTCCAGTTGTTTAGATCTGACTTTATTTGTGTGAGAAGTGTCTTCTAATTGTGTTCATATAGTTTGTGGGTTTGTATTGTCAAGTAGATCCCAACTTGCTATTCTCAATTATACATTCATCTACAACTACTGTGCTAAAAAATGAAAAATCCTATCCATACCCAGAGAAGGAATTGATTATGTCTGAATACAGATTGAAGCATTCTCTCTCTCTCTCTCTCTCTCTCTCTCTCTCTCTCTCTCTCTCTCTCTCTCTCTCTCCCTTTCTTTTTAACCTAATTTTCTTAAGGGTTTTTATTTTCTTTAGGGTAGAAGATCTATGTTTTCTTTCACAACTTAACTTTTATAGAAATGTTTTGTATAACTTCACATGTGGTTTCTTAAATCTGGAATAAAGGAGAGAAGAACCTAGTACTCATAAATTTTAAAAGCAAATGTAATTTTTTTTGTTCTCAATGTAATTGGGGAAAATATTAAATAGATAAAAGAAATTTTAAAAAATAAAATTTAAAAGAAGAAAGAAAGTTGTCCCAGGTCATTAAGACATTAAGTAACTCGTCCAAGATCTCATTTGTGATATGCTTAAAGTCTACACTTCAACCCAAGGATTCTGAACCCCAAGACTATTTCTTCATCCTGTTCTCTATAGCTTTTAAAATCCAATAAAATTATGCTATTAAAATTCTCAAAGTATTTGAACATAGATTATTAGTGATATTTCTTTGCTTGTTTAATATATAACATTTTTCAAGATAGGGATTTGGGCTTTGTTTGGAGGTAATCATCTCTTAAAAATCAATTTGCCATAAAAACTCTTATGGTGTTAATTTGGAAGCTTTGACATATTTGAGTTTTTTCTTTGGACCAAAATTGATTTCCCCTATAGCTTTTCTATCCTAAGATTCTCTGGGATAAGGATGAGTAATCACAACCTCTTCCTTAGACTCTCTCCAGGCCTTCTCCAGGTCCTCTTCTGCTCACCATTCCCCCCTCCCCATATCACTATCTCCCTTTTTTTCTTGGATTTTCCCCTTCCAACCTTGGGAATGAAAGACACCTCAGAAGTTAGATAGTTCACACTGCATCTGATCAGTGAACCTCCTTGGTTGATTGGTTGGTTAGTGGTTGTCCTTCATTCTTGAAGAGGACCAAAATGGCATCACTATGTTAAAGTCAAGTTAATGTGTCTGACTGTGGATGATCAGACCAATATGAGCTTGAAATGTTCTGCCACGGGTTGGGCACAAATAATCCTGATGAGCATTTGGGGTGGATTCTCTAACTTTACAAACCTCGAGTTTCTTCTGAAGTCTGTTTTGATCATAAAGCACTGCACTTTCTCTGCTGAGGGTTCACTATGCTGAGAGGTCCTGTGCTAGTATCTCCCATGGAATTCTATCATCTCTAAAGTTCTTAAGAGGGACCCTGAGAGTGTCTTTGCAATGCTTTCTCTGACCACCTTGTGAAAGTTTGTCTCATCCAAGCTAAGATAGCTTAAAGTGAAAGGAAGCTCATTGTCTTTTGAGCCAGCCCAATATCTCTCTCCCTCTCTGAGTCTTGTTAAGATCATACAACTAATAAACAAAGGGAGGATTTGAACTGCTATCATCAGAGCTAGCTCTCCATATTGGCTGCCTCCAATTTAGTTCAGTTAGTTTATCAGACATTCTTTCCATTTCCCCCCCAGAAATTTCTGTTGAATAACAAGCTCCTTCCCCAATATTTGTGTTCTTGGATTTAATTAATGCCAAGCTGCTATGTTTATTTGTTTTTGAATTTTGCTTATCTTGTATATTCTCCATTTTTTATCCAGTGCCAGACAATTTTTAATAATTACTGCCTTATAGTTCAGTTTGAAATCAGCTTCCTCCAAGCCCTATCTCTTCTTATATTTTTCCATGATATTCCTTGATATTCTTGACTTTATATTCCTCCACACAAATATTGTCATAATTTTGTCTAATTTTGTAAAGTAGTTCTCCAAGAATTGAATTGGCCAAATCACTGTCAGTAGAGTCATTTGGGCAGTATTTTCATTTATTTTCTATATTGATCTGATTCCATCACAGATAGTGGATGTCTCTTCAAGAAGGGGTTAGAAAAAAAAAACTATTATAAGTCTGTCTCCCAAGGAATGAAGGATTGGAGACCTCTTACCTTGGAAAGAAAACATACTCTCTTTAATTATGCCCTCTTGCCCATTAGAATCAAGAGTCCTGGGATAGAAAAATCACAGGTTGATTTATTTTCTCTTATTCTTCTATTTCTGGGAATAAAAATGGCCTTCTGGTTGCCTGACCACTTGACATGTAGCCATATTATTTTTGCTGGTAAGAGGTTTAGGAGGGAAGCTGGGCCAGTGATTTCAGGATATTAAAAAAAAAAAATCAGGCCAGAGCCAATGGTCCATTTCAGAAACATGCTAAATCCCTGCCTGAGTCTTTAGCAAGCTGGGTCATGTCAGCAATTCCATCCTGAAACAACATGACAACAGGTCAATTTCCAAAGACACACTGTGATTCCATGTTGTTTTTCTTTCTTGATATTGCTATACAAATTCACCAAGAGATTATCGCTCATGTAGTTCCTTTTCCTTGTTTTATGTATGAAGAACCTGAGACTATAGAAAGTAAAGAAGGTGAGGAACTATCCAAGCTCAAACATATTTAATAAATGTCAGAGTCATTTTTAACCTAAGATACATGATCAGTGTAATATAAAAGAGAAAGCATTTGGACTGAAAGTTAGGAGACCTGGACTCTAGCCCCAACTCTATAACCTTGAATTGACCTTGCAGATCTGGAAAGGACATCTAGTCCACCCCCTTCTTTTTATGATGAAAAAACAAACCTAAGATTCAAAGATTATAAACTAACTCATATTTCTTTGAAAAGTGTTTCCCTCCCCCTGCAAAATAACCTTTGAAAGTAATTACTAGAAGTATAATTTTGACCATTTTTATTTTATTTTATTGTGCACTACTTCACAATATTATAGGGATTAATTTTTTAAATCACATTTGTTTTCTTCTATACCCACTAGTCATTAAACCCTTTCTTGAAACAATGAAAAATAGTTGACAAAACTGAAGCTCCCCATCTCTTTCTATCCATAGAATTATTCATTCAAATCTAGGATCATGATTAATTATTGTAAAAGAAAATTTTAAGTTCAGCTGCTTGTTAATGTGGTTTTCATTTCTATAAATGTGGTCATTTTTTCTTGATTCTCTGCTTACATTACATTATGTCAGTTCATATAAATCATCTCATGTTCTTAACTATTCATGTTTGCTATCTTGTAGAGTACAATAATGTGTTATATTAATTTAATTTGGTTTGATTGCTATCTTTTGCCTTTATATTGTTTTCATTTTCTAAAGCATTAGAAAACACACCTCCTCTATCCAAGTGTGTTTTACTTGGAACAGAGATTTTAAAAAGAAGAGAAAAAACAGTTCAGTGACATCAAACAGAACATCAACCATATTTGATAATATAGATACAATATTCCACACCGAAAACAAGCTATTTTTCCACCCCACACATGCCTTTGCAAAGAGAGGAAGGAAGTACATTGTCTCACTTCTCCCAAACTCAATTTAGTCATTCAGATTCATTTTCCCCCCATTTACCTTGTTATTGCTTCAGTTCTTCTAAGCCTCCTCAAGCTTCTTGAAAATCTTATTCATTATTTCCTAAAACACAGTAATATTCCGTTACCCTCCTGTACCACAATATGTTTAGTCATTCCCCATTCTGTGAGTATCTACTTTTTGGCTGTTTCTTTGCTAACACAAAAAGTATTAATATTTTGTTAAATATGGGGACCTTTCCATCTTGAATTCTATTATGACCATTTTATAGAAACTCAACCAAAAATATTTATTAAACACTTACTATGTACCAGACATTGTGCTAAGGGCTAGAAATACAACAAAAGAAAAAAAAATAGTTTGACATTTCCATGTAAGGAAATGTCAACCCTTAGATAAATTGGCTCGATGAAAAAGATAAATTTACTTGCCCGAGGTCATACAGCTAGTAAAAGGTCAAGTTAGTCAGAACACTTGGGTTCAAATATCAGTTCTGCCTCCTTACCACCTGTGTGTCTTTGGGAAAGGCATGTCATCCCATTGAGCCTCAAGTTCCTTATCTGTAAAATGAGACAATTGGGGTAGATGGCCTCTGAAGTGTCTTGTAGCTCCAAATTTATGGTCTTATATTTTAATCCTGTGACTCCAAGAGACCCACCCAGTGTCCTGATCTCAGTGTCGCAACTATCTCCTCCGTTACTCACATGAAAATAATTGTATTAGTAAGTTCTCTCTCTCTTTAGGCTTGCTACCCATTTAATAAAAATCTTTATAGCTAACTGAGATATCAAAAAAGTGAATAAAACTATACTCATGGACATGGTAAAATGCAGTCACCGGAGACATTGGTTAGCCATATAAACAAAAGATGGGTGGCAAACCCTGAAGTTTTTCTATTTTTTTCTGGCTTTTGACAGCCAGTGGCGGCAGTGATGAATTTGTGAAGTTATCTAATTTTCCACTGTTTTAATTAGAGGCCTAGGCTATGAGACCTAACAGCTGGGCTCTTTGTACTGCTTTCTGTTGCCTGACAGAGAAAAATGTCTCCTGCAGCGTCCGCCAGGCTCTCAGCCTGGCCTGAGCAAATGCAACTTCTGAGACCCATAAACTTGTGGTCTGGAGACAGAATGCTGTTTGAACTGTTCTCCCAGCATGGCCTGCGGGCAAGATTAGCAAGTCTTCCAAAGGGCTCACTGGCACTAGGGTTTGTTCATGGGCATGGTCCTCCTGGGGATGTGTGTGGGGGGAGAGAGGAGCCAGGACACACTGAGAAAGGGGAGGGATGGAGCAAAGTGATTATTGGCTGATTAAAGCCCGGATCAAGTGCAGCTTGCCTTATTGTTCCTTGAAATCCACCCCGGAGTTGGAAAGGATATTGCTCTTGGTCTCCAAGACAATGCTTTTGATTGCACAGTGTACATTTGCACTGAGTAATTTAATTTATCGCTTGCCTTTTGCCAAGTCATCTTTTATGGCTGTCCCTAGAATGAGCTAACAAGTAGGGAAGCACCAGCTCTGCTCATTTGGGTCTCTGGCCATGCTCTTCTTGGCTCATCTTACAAGGGATACAGCCTATGGCGGCTGGAAGGGATTTGGAGGTCTTACTCTCTGAGCTTGGGCATCTCTACTCTGAGATTCACTGAACAAGTCACTCCTTTTCCAGGGAAAAGGATTTCTTCATGTGCCAATTAACTGATTTCAAAGATCTCTACCAGCTCTCAAACCCAATGTACATTTAATTCTATGATTTTTTTTTTTTTTTTTGCAAGGCAGTTGGGATTAAGTGACTTGCCCAGGATCACACAGATGATTCTATGATCTTTAAGCGCTCTAACAACAATAATAACAGACTACTAGTAGTATTATGATTATTGTTTGTAGAATGTTAAAGTTTACAATTCCCTTTTTATAATAAATGGCTTGACTCGTATCCTGCTCCAAGTTACCAAAATCATAATCAGCACTGAAGGGAAATAGATTCTATGTCTGCTCATCGACTTTTCCTCTCTGCTGTCCTCAATTACTTTGCATTTGTTGTTTTTATGTTTATTCTGTATGTATTTCTATTTGAGTTGATTGTATCTCCTGTAAGACTATAATCATCATGTTCAAAGCAATTACAATAAACTTGGGAAGGAAAATGCCAATCGCATCCAGAGAGAGAGCTATTGACACTGAATGTGGATCAGAGCATAGCATTTTCACTTTTTTGTTTAGTTGTTTATTTTTTCTTTTTCATGTTTTTTCCCTCTTTTGATTCGATTTTTCTTGCATAACATGACAAATATGGAAATATGTTTAAAAGGATTGCAAATATTAAAATTACATCAGATTGGTTGGTATCTTGGGGAGGTAGGAGAGAAAGGGAGAAAAATTAAAAACAAAAAGCCTTACGAAAATGAATGTCGAAATTATTTTTACCTCTATTTGGAAAAATAAATGCTATTTTAAAAGTCTATCATCATCATTATTGTTATTATGTTATTCGATCACGTCCAACTCTTTGTGATTCCATTTGGGGTTTTCTTGGCGAAGGTACTGGAGTGGTTTGTCATTTTCTCCACCTTATTTCCCAGATAAGGAAACTAAAGCAAACAAGAGTTAGGGGTCACACAGCTAGTAAATATGTAAGCCCATATTTGAACTCAGGAAAAGGACTCTTCCTGACTCCAGGACTGGCATTTTATACACTATACCACCTAGTTGCCCCTGTTATCTATTATACCTTTTTATTTATTCTGTATATATTTCTATTTGTGCTAGTTTCTGTATTGCTTTTAATAATGGCAACAACCACAGTTATTATTTATTATGCCTTTTATTCATTATCTTTATATGTATTTGTATGTACTTTTGAATGTGCTAGTTGTCTCTTCTATAGAAATGTAATAAGAGTAATAATGATAATAATCCTGTAAATATAATAATTATTATTTTATTATTATAACTTCACTTTCTCTTTCTTTAGGAGCTTCTCAAAGATTAAATTGCTTGCTTAATGATAGAGCAATAGTGCTGGCATTGCAGATCCTATTCTTTCCTGAGACTCAGGACTTGGTGCCTGTAGGAACCAAGCCAAATAAATATGGTTTCTCATCTGAAAGTAAAGAGATGACCTGGTTGACTCCAGGTCCTAAATCCCTTGAGGAAAAATTCCACATGGTCTGGGAAGCTCTTATAAGGACTGAGTTTTCTTCTAAGAGAGGCAGTTCATTTTTTTTTCTTAGGTGCAGAAAGGCTACTCCAGGATAAAATTTGTAAAATATTCTTTGTCTCTTGAATTTTAGTATTTGAGCATAATTGGGATGTTTCTGCTACACTGAAAGGTTCTGCTACACTGATTTTCTAAGACTTTTCCCCACATGGTATTGGAGAAGCTATTGAAAATACAGTATATATGCTTCCTCTGAGAATCCAGAGGACTGCTTTGGATTGAGACATGAATAATGTGTCCAGAAGGTATCTCCCTTCCTTCCCCCTCCCCTGCCCCCATCCCATTTACCAAGAAAAACAAAATTTTCAAGTGGGGAGCGTGAACTGGGGATCTGGCAAGTTGGGAGATCCTGAGAAAGACACAACCTTTTTCAGCCTCGGTTGCTTCATCTATAAAATAGAGATGATAATAACAGCCGGCTTGTTCTGAGGTCCAGATGAGATACAGTTCATACAACATACTTTAAATACATTCAAGCACTATATAAATGAGACCTATAGTTATCAGATCATCTGGTTCAATTCCTGCCATTTAGATTATTTGTGATCCCTCACAATGTTGTCCAATGGATTTGTGATAAAAAAATTATATTTTATTATACAAATTAAAGTCTAAATTAAATAAAAACATAAAATTTTAATTTGGAGATGTTGTTACTTACTCTAAGCATTTAATGAATAAATCTAAAATCTAAAAGAATATTATGAATAGTATATTGAATTACCCAGGGAGGACACAATACAGTTTTGTTGTTGTTGTTGTTGACTTAAAGGAGGTCAACAAACAAAAAAACAATAGGAATCACTGATCATGTCTAGTTCCCAGATTTGGCAGAAAAGGAAACTGAGACTTTAATGAGATTGCCCAAGATCATACATAGATATTCTGTATCTGAATTATCTTTGTGATTTATCCTCCTAATAAATGTTAAGCTCCATGAGGGCAAGGACTCTATGTTTTATCAAAATTCTATGTTTTGTCAAATTCACTGAATCTAGTTCCAATCTCTCTTTTTGCAATAAAGGAAACTGAAGCCTGGAGAAAGGAAGGGCTAGCTCTAAGTCATTCACTGAATTCACGGCTAAATCAGGATTAGGTCTCAGGACCTTTGACTCCCAAATTAATATAGCATGCTGCTTCCAGGCTAGAGTTCCAAATCAATGAAAGGACAAGAGGTTTATGGTTGGGGTTGCGGACTAACTCAACAGCCCTGAAATCTCCAAGTACCCACCATTAAATCCACCTGATGTGGGAAAAGAAATATGAGAAAAGATTAGGGCAAGCTCCCAAAGAGATTCATGATATTTATCTCCAGACTTTTATACTTCTATTTGAGTAAACCAGACTGATTCCTGTTCAGGGAACAAGATGTTAATGAAAGGAAGAAAAGCATTTTTTCTTCTATTTGGACTCAAAATTGAGCTCTGAAAATATTAAAATAAAGTCATTCTTTTTTGATGAATTGCTTGAGTTCCCCTTAATAACTCCAGGAAGAAGGAAAATCCAAGAGGAACAAAAAGAATATCTCCCATTTCTTGAGTGTTTTTAAACTTACAAAGCACTTTCCCCACAATAAATATTATAATTCCTATCTTACACATTAGAAAAACTAATCTTCCAAAAGATTAAGTAACTAATCTAGGATTACAGGTTAGAGAGTGCCTGAGATAGAGTTGGAAACTAGATTATAAGGTGATAGATTTAGAGCTGAAAGGTACCTTTTAAGCCATAAAAGTCTCATTGTACCAGTTAAGAAACTGAGGCAGAAAGATGCTAAGTGACATGTTCAGGTTCACATAGAGAATATGAGTCAGAATTTGAACCCAGATCCTTTAATATATATAATATTATATATATATAATAAACATTAATTATTTGTGTGTATACATAACATATATATGTATATGTGTGTGTATATATATATATAATTCACTACTCTGTTTTTTCCATAATTCACTACACTCTGTTCTTTCCACTGTACCATGATGCCTCAAATGTCTAAGTGTGACGTGGATTGGAGATGATAATATTTGTGATTATTCCTCTAAGTACTCCTCAGCCCAAAAGCTGAATCTCTTTGAGGCTGCTATGATCCAAAGGCAAGGAATTCCAGACAGCCAAGTCTGATATATTTGAGGGGTAAAGAGTAAGATTAGACATGTTTATGGAACGCAGGTGGCAAGCATCAGGTGCTGAGTAGGGGGAAGAGGAAGGCAGTCAATTAAGAACTATTTAATAAGTTCCTACTATGCACTGTTCTACATAGATGGACCATTTTGTTCCAGGAATAGCAAGTCCCTTATCCCCATTTGCTTCAGTTTCCTCATCTTTCAAATGAGCTAGAGAAGGAAATGCCAAACCACTCTAGTTCCTTTGCCAAACAAGCCCCAAATGGGGTCCCAAAGAGTTCTACATGACTAAAATAAATTAAATGTTAGACTACTCAAATGACTCTGTGATCTTTTAATATGGACATGCTTTCCCATGGTACTAATCATAATGCATTCATTCCTGTCCCATGACACAGCTCATAACCCATTCCTGCTCATCTTGAAGGGCTTTTACATATGTTCTCCAGGAAGTTTACCCCAGGGGAGCCAATTCATCTTGCAAGACCCAAAATCTCAATTTCTCCTTGAGACATATTTAGAGGATATCACAAGAGCACATGGACCACGGATCTGGTATCCCTTGTCCTCATCATAGAGAAATTCATAATAAAGTAATTCTGGCTGACGGGTCAAGTCAATCTTTTTTGATTATATGTTTTTTAGATTATAGCATTTATTCCAAGTGTCCTTAATTTATTTGCTATGTGTCAAAGCTATATTATTAATCCATAAAAATGATGAAGCCACTATAAGCATAAATTATTTGTGTGTATATGTAAAATGCATAACTTTACTAAAGGTAAACAACTTATATTAATCAACAAGTATTCATTGTGCCCTCAGCACTATGCAACACATTTTGAAGGAACCCCCCCCCAAAAGAATATAACATGGAGTTAGTTCTTAGAGAGGTTATCGTCTAGTTAAACAAACAAAACTCACATACATAGAACAATTCCTTCTCCATTTCTCTTTTGACATATAACAAAGCTAGTAGATCAGAATAGTATAGATATAGCTGTCAAATTGATTTTTCTAAAGCACAGATCTAAATATATCACATATTTTATCTATCCCCACATTCAGTGAATTCCAGCAACTTCTTATTGAAATATCAAATATATAAAATATAAAATCTTCTCTTCAGTATTCACAACCTGCCCCCTCATACCTTCCTAGTCTTCTTTTTCTTTTAAAATTTTCTTTAAAAAAAAAAACATTTCATTGCTGTTTTTTGTTTTTACAAGTATTTACAAATGACTCCCATTCTGTGAGAGGTTCCCTGTAACAAAGAAAAAAAAACAGTTAAGTAACATTTTGTGTATAATTCCAAATTGCTTGCCAGAAAGCTTGTATAGATTCATGAATCCACCAATCATAATACATCAATGTACCTCTTTCTCATAGCCCCTCCCACAAATTTCATTTTCATTTTTTTTTGTCATTTTTGCCACTCTGAAGAACAGGAAGTGGTATCTCAGAAATACTTTAATTGCATTTCTCTAATTATAGTGACTTGGAGCATTTTTTCATACGACTATAGATAGCCTAGATTTCTTCCTTTGAGAAGTGTCTGCTCAGATAATTAAACTATCAACTGAGGAATGTCTATTTTTATAATAAATTTGACTTCATTTCTTATCTTGGAAATAAGACCTTTATCAGAGAAATTTGGTACATTTTTTCCAAATTATTTCCCTTTTAATATTAATTTTATTAGATTTGTTTATATAAAAATGTACACAATCCAAATCTATTTTATGCTCCCCACTATTCTTTATTATTATTTGGCCATGAACTTTTCCCAAAAAAATATAATTGGTAATTTCCCCACCCCCGCCATGTTCCTCTATTTTGTTTATGATGTGAGTTACTATATCTAGGTCAGATATCTTCTTATCTTGTCCTTTGCTCCCCACCATGTACTCTGAAACCCAGTAAGCCTGTGAATTCCAACCCCTTAGGCATTTTCACTGGTGGTTGCCTGTTCCTGGAACTCTTTCTCTGCCATCTCCATCTCCTGGCTTCCTTCCTTGGCTTCCAAGTCCCAGATAAAATTCCACCTTCTACAGGAAGACCTTCCTGATCTTCCTTAATGCTAACGTCTTGCCTCTGTTGATTTATCTTGTTTATACATAGCTCTTTGTATGCTGCTTCCCCATTCAAATGAACTTTAGAGCAGAGAGTGTTTTTACCCATTTTTGTGTCCCCAGAACATAAAAGTGCTTAGCACAACATTGGCACAAAATTAGTTTGTACAGAGGAGAGAGTGCTGAGCCTAAAGTCAGGAAAACTCATCTTACTGAACTCAAATCTGGCTTCAGACACTTACTAGCTGTGTGACCCTGAGCAAGATACTTCACCTTGCTTACCTCAGTTTCCTCATCTGTAAAATGAGCTGAAGAAGGTAATGGCAAACCATTCCAGTATCTTTTCCAACCAAACACCACATAAAATCCCAGAGAGAGTTGGACATGACTAAACAGCAAACATAGGTTTAGAACTAAACAAATCAATTGATAAAGTATCATCTCTCCCTGTCTTTGTGGACAAAATAGAAAAGTACAGTCTATGAGTTTAGTGCAAAGAGATAGTTTTGGAATGGATTCACTGAACTCAAAGTGAGTAGTCACTAATGGTGGGATGTCAACTTGGAAAGAGATCCCTACTTCAGGGAGTCAGAGATTGAAAGCACAAGCATAAATTTTCTTTGGCCTTGTGCTTTTCAATAGTTTTTGACAATTTAAATAAAGCAATAGAACCGGGGTTCTTAATCTACTGACACTTTGATCTGTGGATAAATTTCATGAGATCATTTAATTTCTATGAGAAAAGGGGCAGCTAGGTGATATAGTGGATGGAGCACCAGCCTTGAAGTCAGAAAGACCTGAATTCAAATCTGGCCTCAGACATTTAACACTTTCTAACTGTGTGACCTTGGGCAAGTCACTTTACCCCAATTGCCTCCGCCAAAAAAAAATTGTATGGGAGAAAAATTTCACTTTTATTTCAATATGGTTGACTTGTAATCCTGTGTGTTTTATTTTGTCTAATTAAAAACATCATTCTGAGAAGTTCAGTGACTTCACTAGATAGCTAAAGGCATCCACGAGTTAAAAAAATTAAGAATCCATGCCAGAGAAGGAAAGCCTAGAAAATCTGTGGTTGATAAGAAAGTTGGGACACTTAGATAGCAAGTTGCATGACAGATTCAAGAACCACAGTAATCTCAACAGACTAGAAGGAAGGACTGAAACTAATAATATGAAATTTGAATATATTCTGATTCTAATCCTAATTCACTTCCATTTATAACTCTTAATTCCATTTTAACCCTTATTTGTAATATTTCTATCCTAATTCCATCTTTAACTCTAATTTGATTTATAATCCTAAATATTTTAAGAGGTTTTTAACCTAAGTTCAAAAAAAATCCATTGACAAGTATAGAATTCAGAAGGCACCTACTTTGAAAAAAACCTAGAGATTTTAGTGGACTGCAAGCTCAACAGGAATCAACAATATAACTAAATAATTTGTGTGCTATCCCAGGTTACATCATGAGAGGAGTAGTATAGAGAACAAAGATGGTGATAATCATAGACCTGTAGAATGTCACTTGTGATTCTGATAAGATGTAGACACATCTTATCAAATTTCATATAAGATGTAGACAAACTTCAATTTTTCCAGAAGAAGATGAGTGAAGAGGAGTATCATCATCCATGATAATGACAGAAGAAGAAGAAGAAGAAGAAGAAGAAGAAGAAGAAGAAGAAGAAG
>JAJPUD010000001.1:960728-971176 GCA_023553655.1 Myrmecobius fasciatus
AAGAAGAAGAAGAAGAAGAAGAAGAAGAAGAAGAAGAAGAAGAAGAAAAGTTCCTTTGCTGTGTAAAAGGAGTTCCTCCTAAATGAAATGTAGAACTGGGTTGAGGATAGGGTAGACCAATAATAAAGCAGGACCTTGAAGAATAGCTACTAGGAAGAATTAAAGAAACATTGGAAAAGGGGGAAGGGAAGGCAAGGGGGAGGACTTCTGCTTCCTTCCTGCCTGGCTGCATTCCTGAAAGAGAAGAGACAATGCTATAAAGGGGAGATTTCTCAGGCCCTCTCTATTCAAGGCCAACATGTGCTTCTGTACATTGCCACTTCGTCTCTGTTCTTTCCTGTTTTAGGTAAAGAATATTGAAAAGGGCAGTAGCCTTGGGAACTTTGAAAGGTCAGGAGATGCAGCAAATATTAGAAGAGAAACTGAGGGGAGAAATCTTTTCAGCAAGTTTCTCTGATAAACATCTCCTGTCCAAAGACAAATAAGGAATTAATTTCAAATTTTTAATAATAAAGCTATGCTTCAATTTTAAAATGATCAAGCATTTTGAACAGGTAGTTTTCAGAGGAAGATATTCAAGCTATCTATAACAATAAAAAATACACTCCAAATCACTCATAACATCGTTCAGTTGTTTTTCAGTCATGTCTGACTCTTTGTGACCTCATTTGGTTTTTCTGGAAGAGATACTGAGTTAGTTTGCAATTTGCTTTTCCAAAATGAGGAAACTGAGGCAAGCAGAGTTAAGTGACTTGCCCAGAGTCATAAAAGTAGAAAGTGTCCGAGACTGGATTTGAACTCAGAAGATTGAGTCTTTCTAATTCCAGGCCTAATAGCATTTCATCCATTTCACCACCTAGCTGCCCCACTAATAATGAGAGAAATGGAAATTAAAGCAACTCCAAGGCTCTACTTTTTACCTATAGGATATGCAAAGATGATTTTTTAAAACAATGACAAATATTGGAGAAGATGCAGAAGAGCTAGCCCTGTTTGTGAGGTTGTGAATTCTTTCAGTCATTCTGGAAGACAATTTGGAACTATATTAAAAAGTTACTAATCTGGACATAATCTTTGACCCAAGCATACCACTCCTATTAGATGCATATCCCCAGAAAATACAAGAAAAGAACTAGTGAATAAAATATTTAAGAGTTCTTTTTATAATGGCTAAAAACTGGAAATTAAGGGAGTACTCAATTACTGAAGAATTGTTAAATATATTTCTAGTATATTCCCAAAGAGATCAAAGAAAGGAGAAAAGGGTCAATGTGTAGCTTTTTTTGTGATGGTAAAGAATGGGAAATCAAGGGAGGAGATGCCCAACAATTGGGAAATAGTTGAACAAATTATAGGATATGAATGAAACAATACTATTGTGTTATCAAACATGACAAAAAAAATAGTTTCAGAGAAAAATAAGGGGAGTTGCATGAACTGATACAGATTGGAAAGTCGAATAAGGAGAACAATTTATACAATAGCAACAACATTATAAAGATGAACAACTATGAAAGGCTCTAGAACTCTGATCATTATAGTGACCAATGAAGATTCCTCATTGGTCTGATGATGAAGACCACCTGACCAAGAAGAAATGGACTAAAGATGAAATAGGAGATATATGGCCAATATAGGAATTTGGTTTGCTTGACTCTACATATGTCTTACAGGGGCTTCATTATTAATTTTTTTTCTCAGTGAGGGAAGTAAAGATAGGAGAAAAATAAAATAAAATGCTCAGTATTTTTTAATTATAAAACAAAATCAAACAAAATAAAAATAATATCAGGAGATGGAACCACCAAGAAGTCCAGAAGAACATCCTTGCTAGGCAAGGACATATTGGATCCACTTTACACCTTATTTTAAGAGATGATTATTATATTTTGTGGTCACTGTCAGAATTTACAACTTGAAAACTGGCAAATGCAACAAATCAGTTCTTAATTTGTTATTTTGTTGATTGTGATGACAAAAATGTCAATAATATTGATTAAACTTCAATGTGTTATATATATTTTTCTCCAGAGTCAGTTATTAAACATATACCAGCACGTTACTTCCCACAGATGTTTGGGGGGCAAAAATTCAATGTATTCTCTTTGAGAAGTGACCTTGTACCTTAGCTCCTATTCACTGATCTTCCCCCCAAACCTCCTACCCAAGAATCTCTCTTTTATTTCTGTTGTTCATAATTTCAGCCATGTCTGATTCTTCATGACCCCATTGGAGTTTTCTTGGCAAAGAGACTCCAAGTGTTTTGCTATTTTTTTTTCTCCAGCTCATTTTACAAATGAAGAACTGAGGCAAACAGGGTCAAGTGACTTGCCCGGAGTCACACAGACAGCAAGTGTCTGAGGCCAGATTTGAACTCAGAGACTCCAAGCCTGCACTCTATCCACTATGCAACCTAGTTGCCCCCAAGAATCAATCTACTTTGGCTAAGATTTTTTGCTTGACAATCTCAAGTAGTCCAGAATGAATCCTCCCTAGATAGAAAATCTCTTATATTTGAGTGACTCATAAAGACACTACCAATCAGAGAGAGACACGTTTTCATGTACAGATTTGTAGCTGTAGCCTAAGAAAATGGCACAAATGGGACGTTTAGTTGTAGGAGGAGGAAAAGGACTTCTGGGAAGTAGGGAGGGCAGACTGGGAAATTCAACTCCACTGACCATGTGGTACTATCCTGTGCTATTTATATTAACCCAGGACTAAACTCTGTTTCTATGCTGCAGAAGTGCTGTGATAGCTTTAAGTACTGTCAGTGGCTTGTATATTTGATGCTCTCTAAATTCATCACCCTCTGGGGCAAAGCTGCAGCTGCCTAGTCCCAGTTATAGCTCTGCATATGCATCCATCTTATGGAAGCCGTTACTCTAATTCTTTGGGAGGAGAGGGCATTCAGAGTGTGAGAAAATGAATGAAAATCACAAGCACGGAAGTGGAATTTTAATAAGCCTGATGTTGCTTGCTGATTCTTCTACCAATTAAGATTGACTATGACATATTGGAATGGCCAGATGAAATACCATGATGAAGCTGTGAGTTGGGAAGGATAGTCAAGTGCCAAACAGGAAGTCCTGGGAAAAGGGTAAGCACGTTAGCAGAGCAAAAAACCAAAGCCAGTGAACTCTCTGTGTTTATAATGATCTGTTAAAGGAATGCTGGATAATTGCAACTAGCTAGGCAAAGACTGCTCCAGTCAACCCGTTGTGTGGTCATCAAGGATAATTGGTAGAGTAAAGAGAAACAGATATGTTCCCATTCCCCCAGAATGGGCAGGTAAGCCATGAACCCAGCTCCAGCTCTGGACTAATGAGGGATTCATTGTTCCCTGATTGTTTAGCCTTTGGAGAACTTATGGAGTGTCCTCTAGCTGTAAATTTTCTTTTAAGGGCAGCCATACCTAGAGAAGATTCAATTCAATTGTTTTCCACTGATAGTTATACTTATGAGATGTGATAATGGTCCTTCCAGAGTCTTAAAAACACAAGGCAGCATATAGATGTGACTTGGAGACAGGGGGAGCTGAATCAAAATCCTGTTTCAGACACTTACTCCATATATGACTCTGGGCAAGTCCCTTAATCTTTGCCTGCCTCAGTTTCCTCATCTGTAAAATGAGGGTAATTGATAGTGTGTAAGATCCCTTCTAGCTTTAAATATCTGATCCCATCCAAGACTTTACAAAAAATCACTCCTATTCAGAATGGACAAACTGAGTCTCTAAGATTCCATATTTTGATCTCTATGTACAAATTTCAAATCCAAAATCAAAGAACTTTAGAGCTTGAAAGAAAGGAATTGCACTTTTTAAAATTTTTCAATAGTATTTTATTTTTCCAAATACACAAAGATAATTTCAATATTGATTTTTGTAAGACTTAATGTTTCAAATTTTTCTCCCTTCCTCCTTTACCTAAGTTTCACCAAAACAGCAACCAATCTGATATAGGCTAAATATGTGCAATTTCTTTTAAACATATTTCCATTTTTGTCATGCTGTACCAGAAAAATCAGACCAAAATGAAAAAAAAACATGAGAAAGAAATAAACAAACAAACAAAAAGATAAAAATACTATGATTCAATCCACATTCAGTCTTCATCATTCACTCTCTGGATGTGGATGGCATTTTCCATCCCAAGTCTATTGGAATTACCTTGAATCACTGCACTGTTGAAAAGAACCAAATCCATCAGAGTTGATCAGCAAATAATCTTGTTTTTACTGTGTACAATATTCTATTGGGGTTCTGCTCACTTCACTCAACATCAGTTCATGTAAATGTTTCTAGGCTTTTCTGAAATCACCAGCTTATCATTTCTTATAGAATGATGATATACCCTTACATTCACATGCCATAACTTTTTCAGCTATTCCCCAAAAGGCAGTTATATACTCAATTTCCAGAGGAATTGCCCTGGAATTGTACTTTTCCTATCCAGATGGGACCCTTTGATTTTCTTAGATGAGGAAACTAACTGAGAGTCAAACTTTGGAGATCATCAAATTCAATAGAATCATAGCTTTAGAATTGGCAGACATTTTGCACTCTGATACATCCATCTGCTTTACATAGGTAGAAATCTGAAGTTCCTTTATATCAAAGGATGGGAATTGACTTGTCCAGTATCACACAGTTGGTAAGTAATAGATTTCCTCTTTTCCATTACACAACTGATTCCTCATTTCCATTCTTGACCACTATTAAGACTTTGAGTACTAGTTAAGGATTTTACAATTTATTTTGGGGGAATGTCTCCCAAATCTCAGGGTAGATTGTGATGAGAGAAGATGTATTGAAAGGGTAGATTATTGAACCTGAGTTCAAATCTGTTTTGTTATTTCCTAGGCTGAAGTGGGAAGAGCACTGAATTTGGAGTCAGAAAGATTGATTTTTGAATTCCAGTTTGATCAGTAATTTCCCTTCTCTGGGACCCAGTTTCCTCATGTGTTAGGTTAATGAATTGTACTGCATAAACTCTAAATTCAAATCCTCTGAAATTATGATATTCTAACTAAAAAAGAAGTCAATGAATTGAGAATAAAATTTCACATGGCACAGTAATGTGGAAAATCCTCTCTACTTTCTATACTTATTGGGATTTCTCAGCATTTTTTTTAAAAACAGGTACTTATGAGTGTTTACATCTATCACATTCTAATCTATTCCTTGATAATTCAACAGTAGTGAATCTTAACAATTTAACAGCAATGCCCAATTTCTTTTCCTCATGTAGATTACTTCCCTTTTATCCTGTATATGTCTTGTTTAAACATAACTGTCTGCACCTTGTCTTCCTGATTAGACTCTGAGTTTCTTGAGAGCAAGAATTGCTTTTTGCCTTTCTTTATATCTCCAGCACTTAACAAAATGCATAGTACATAATAGGTGGATATTCAATTCTTGTAGACTGACTTTCTCAATTACTTCTGATTTTAAACTATTTATTTTACTTGCCAATTACCTTTCCTTACTGACCTTCTGTACCAATTACCTTCTCTTTTTCTTTCTCATTGAGATCTCTTCATTTCTTTTCTCCTTATTCTTGTTCTTCTTCAGATTGATCCATTTTCTTCGTTCAATTCACACTCTTCTCTATTTTATCATAAAGTTTTCCTGAATTTCTTCTCTCCTAAGTTTGGCTTCCTTCACAACCCCAACCCTCTGAAAATCACCTTCAAAGTTTCTGTCTCTTGATTCTGCTCAAAGTCTTCTCTCTTTTTCCATTATTTCTTTCACTACCTCCCACAGTAGCTGGAAGTATTATAATAATGATGCTGAGGGTGGAAGAGGAATGACCACTCCTTCCTAGAGTCTGTGATGGAGAAAGAGAATAAAATCAGGTATTGTATAATTTCACATACATTCTAAAATTGGAGAAAGCAGATTTCAAAAGGTCCAGAGGAAGGAGAGATAAGATCCCATAAAATAAATTAATTCTATTAATAGATTGGATTTCATGGATAGAATTTGGAAGAATTATGAATTTGGTAAATGATTGAAATGAATTCTATTTTAAACACATTGAATTTGAGATACTCATGGGATATAAAGTTGGAGATGTCCAACAGGCAAATAATAATGCATGACTGTAATGTTACACAAAGGGAAATAATTGTGATGAGGAGTAAAATATAGGAATTATCTGAATCTTATTTCAAACAACTTATGCACAATATACATACATAAAAACATATAGAATTTGGAAGTAGTGGTGAGAGGTAGTGAATATAAATGTTGTGCAGTCTTGTAGAAACAAGAAATAAATACTTAAAAAATGTTTGTTGACTAATTAATTGACTAAAACTCAGGATGAGAAAAAGTTGCCAAGATAAGCTAAGAACAAAAAAAGAAAAGAAAGCTGTTGTTGTTGTTGTTGTTTTTTATCTATATTGATTGGGAAGGAAGTGATCAGAGTGATAGACTCTCTGCTTAGGGGGAAGATAGAACAATACTAATTTACAACAAATAAAAGGTCTAACTCAATTTCTATTTTTTACTTTCTTTTCCCCTACCAAGGATAGTGACCTACACATTGGAAAATGATTGTATTTAACAAGGATTTGATACCCAAATCTTCTTAAAGAGGATAAAAGGGTTCCTAGCTGTTCTTAATTTGTCAGCTGATTAAAATGAGCTATATATTCAAGTATTGACAATATATAATTGATGAGACATTGTCATTAACATCTAAATATATTATATATATTTCTTGGAGAAAAAGGAGAGGTCTATAGGCTTAGGAAAAGTCTAATGTTTAATATTCTAAAAAAGGAAAGAGAATAGTCTTCCCACTCTAGTCTAATATAGAAGTATCAACCACACAGTCTACAACATTCTCAAATGCATTGAACCAGATTAAAATGTAATTGGGAAATATTTAGCAAAATAAATAAAAATACAATAAAACATAAGTAATATTTATGTTAAAAGATATTTGCAACTAGGTAATTGCCAAGCTGATGATAGTAACAATGTCTTTTTAAATCAATGCATATCCACCAGGATCCTTATAGTATAGTCTAGTAGCCTCCATTTCTACTTGAGTAGGACACCACTTGTCTAGTATGTTTGACTTTGAAACTTGGGAAAATTCTCAATTAAGATTCTTCACCCAATATAGGTTTACTCTGTAAATACAATGCTTTATTTCTTTTAGCTTAATCATCTACTTTAAGACAACCTTATTTCTACTGTCTTTTTTTCCCTTCACCTTCAAGCCCTAACCCCCTTCATTTGTTACTCTTTTCTCTAGTTTGGGAGTTGGCTTAACTTAGTTCCATTTTTTTCACCTTACATTTAACTATTTAATTCTTTCTCTCCTTTCTTCCTCTAAATTAAATAATCAAGTAAAATCTTCCTTCCTTTTCTTTCATTCAACTTGTTTTTTTTTTCAATCATTTCCAGTCATGTCCAACTTTTGGTGATCCCATTTGGAGTTTTCTTGGCATAGATATAGGAGTGATTTACCATTTTCTTCTCCAGTTCATTTTACAGATGAGGAAACTGAGGCAATCAAGGTGAAGTGACTTGCCCAGGGTTACATAGCTAGTAAGTATCTGAGGTCAGATTTGAAATCAGGAAGATAAATCTTCCTATCTCCAGGTCCAGACCTGTATCCATTTTGTTACCTAACTGCATTCAATTTGTTTTATTCAGTAAATTTTTTAAATCTCATTTTCTATGACATTGCATCTCTTTTTTTTAATCTTCACCATTTATCTTCCTTTCTTTGTATTCTAGATTTTTATTCTTTGATTAATGGACTTTCTCATTGTTTAATCCTTTAGTCTCTGTATTTCTTATAGAAATAAATACCTATCTGGAGTTCCTTCTTCTAGTTTCTATGTTACTAACTTGAGGATATTGGCTCCTGACACCCTTTCTCTGCTGTGCCTTCTTATTAGAAATAAGTTTCTGCAGATGATAGAAAAAGACATTGTCCCATATTAGGAACTTTTGCATCTCATTAGTAACCTTTACCTTTCCTAAGATTATTTCCTCCATCATGAATCTTCTCCCCTACTTCATCCCCTTCCAATTTTATGGGCATTTGTGGCCCCCAGAATCTTTAATTACCTGTTTTCTAACATAGGATGAGTGAATTCTTTAAGCACCAAATACCAGCTAATTATATCTATCTCCCTAGAATATCTCTTTCCTGAGTGTTCATTAGTGACACTCCCCTCCTAACCTGAAACAAAATTTTCCTCTTTCTTTCCCCTTGTTTCAATTCTTTTCTTTGTCTTCTCACTCATTTTCCTGTAGATTCTCTTCTTACTAGAAAACTAGAGCAGATTTTTTCCATTGATTACTCTTTGACTTCATTAGAATATATTATATATCACGGTATTTTCTTACTTCCCATATCTTTTTATTTTGTAATTTAGTCTCAGAAAATGAATTATCTGTTGGTGTTGGCAGGTATTTTAAGATTTAATTCATGATATGTCCAGCCTGTTTTTCCACCATCACTTCTCTTTGATTTTACTCTGATCCTTGCTACTTTGTGTGCTTTTAGAAAGTAATCTCTTAATGGTTTCTCTATTGTTATTTTGTTGCTATCCTTTGTTGCTGTATTTTTACAAATGTTTCTTAAATTTCTCTCCTCTGACATGTTTGAAAAGCAAATATTTTGTTCAGGACTAATTTTCTTTCTGGTAATGCTTTAAATTCTTTCTCTCTCTCTTTTAATGCACATCTTTTGTTTTCACAAATGGTTAAGCTTGAGTTTGCAGGGATCTCAGTCTGGATTGTATCTTGAATTCTTCTTTGGAACACATTTTTCCATTCCTTTCTATAGTTTCTGGTAAGTACATAATAGTTTTGTGTTATTTGAATTTCTTTTTCTTTATACTTTTAAAAGTCTTCCCCTGGTTGCTTGCAGGATTTATTGTTTGCCATTGGAATTATTAGATTCTGTCACTATATGTTTTGGAGTGTTACACATATGGTTCCCCCACATGTGATTCCCATATTCTACCTTATATTCCCCTTCCCCTGCCTAAAGTGGTGATGTGCAGATTCTTTCAAATGGGGCTTTATTTTTTGTATTAAAAAGTTCTGGGAAGTTTTCTTCTATTATTTCTTGCATTATATTATTTAGGTTTTTTGACTTTTCATGTTTTTTTTTTCTGGAATACCTAATCCTTAAGATGTTTTTGTACATCCTGTCTTCAAAATTAATATACCTTGTCTATATAAGATCATGATTTCTTTTAATATTACTGCCTTTGTTTCTCTTTTTTTCTAGATCAAACTTCACTTACGTGCACTTACATTCCCAGTATGTATTCATTTAATTTTTTTTTTAATTCTATCAATTATTTCTGCTGTTTAGGCCACAAATTCTGCTTTCTAAATTCTTATTCTCTTTTAAATCATTTGGGAATATCTTGCTATAGTTACATTATCTCTTATAAATCCAATGGTACCTCATCAGGAATTGATTAGTTTCTCTTTGTCTCATTTATTTATAAATATCTGGACTCTTTTACTTGCTCTGGAGGGCATATTCCTTTCTGTTGTTAGTATATTTATTATTTATTTATTTATTTACTTATACTCAAAGTTTTTTAAGTTTTCTTCCAAGTAAAATCATTGGTAATTTCACTCTTTTCCCCATTATTCCTCACCTTCTGACTCCTTTTTCTTTGGTGTGTAGTTTTCCTAGAAGATAGACATCTCTGACTTGCATGAACTGATGCTGAGTGAAACGAGCAGAACCAGGAGATCATCATACACAGCAACAACAGTATTACATGTTGATCAATTCTGATGGACATGGCTCTCTGCAACAAAGAATTGTCTCAAACCAGTTCCAGTTGTTCACTGAAGAAAACCATATACACCCAGAGAGAGGGATATGAAATATGGACCACAACATAACATATTCATGATCTCTATTGATATTTGCTTGCATTGTGTTGCCTTTCTCTGATTTTCTTCTTTTTCTTGTAGATAGGATTTTTCTTGCATAACTTGTCAAGTAATTCAACATTATTAACATGTCATGGACTTCCTGCCATTTAGGGGAGGGGAGGGGACTGGGGGTAAAATTTGTAATGGAAAGCTTTGTGAAGATCAATGCTGGGGAACTACCCATACATATGTTATACAAATAAAAAGCTTTAATAAAAAAAAAAAAAAGAAGATAGACATCTCTGCTATCTTCCATAATGTCAATTCACATTTCACTACTGGCCTTAATCTCTGCCCCAAATAACATGTAGAGGACAGAATAGGCCCAGCAGGATTCTAGAATCTTTTCCTTAGCATTAGTTGAGTGTCTCTTTGTCTCTCTCTGTGTTTGTCTATCTTTCTTTGTCTCTGTCTGTCTGTCTGTCTCTCCCCTTTTACATACACAAACACACACACACACACACAGAGAGAGAGAGAGAGAGAGAGAGAGAGAGAGAGAGAGAGAGAGAGA